>JAMBLF010001226.1:0-123119 GCA_030578115.1 Leucoptera coffeella
AAACAGTTGGTGCCTATTGGGTGAGAGTGTTAAGTGTGGCTATGCTGTTAAGGTTATAGGTCGTGAAGTGTTAGGTATAGGTTGGTGCCTAAATAATGTTTTGGTGAAGTATAGGTTATGCGGCGAGAGTTGAGCAGAACGTAATAAACTAATAAGGTATATTAAAGAATTGATATATGAATTATTATGGTTAAAATAAATTCTAAGTAACCTTAAATTATATATAGCTAGTTGTTTTGTGTAAAATCTAGATAAACCCTTTAACATATTTACGAAATCATCGTCAAGCATCGAATAGTCGTGAATGCGTTTGTCTTTTGCCTTTAATCTCGATTACTTTACTAAACTCTTAGAGTTTAACCTAACCAATTGTTTCTTAGGACATAACATTGTAAAACAAACCGGGTAACTTACATTTAAATTCTTTATTTTCTCAGTACAAATATACATATTATGTGTTGATCTCTTTAACATTCGCTGCATAATCTATAATCCTATATCACAATGAGATACATAAAAAGTAAAATTGTATATATAGTATGATTAAGTTAATAGTTATAGTTTTAAGAGACTCGCGATTTATACTCATGATTAATAACTAACGGGACTTATCGCGTAAGTTTTTATATAATAAAATTACCTTTATTAACGCGACGTTTCGGCTACGTTGCCAGTCTGCCCGTGACCATGGCTACTGCAACGTAGCCAAAACATCGGGTTAACAAAGGTAATGTTATTATATAAAAACTTACGCGATAAGTCCCGTTAGTTATTAATCATAAGTTAACAGTGTATGGTGATTAAGTATGATTTCACATTGTCATAATTAGTATGATTACCATTAGTCTCGTAATACTTTGGGAGCTAAATAGAATACTAACTAGCTGCCGTTCTTCCTAGCCTGTCGTAGGCGACTAAGGGTCGATAGAATGTAATAACTATCTGGTCAACACGTGGGTTCGAGGTGCCCATAGAATTACTACCTTCGCAATTGCGGATATGAACACCTGACCCTCTGACTACCCCGCAAGGGTTAATGGTCAAGAACGCATTTTGTTTTTGTAGCATCTAATAATACCATTATTATTCATACAAAAGTTACTTCGGTATCGTGTCATTAAGGTTCTGTCCACCCCGAAAATGATTAAAGTACGTGAATGTATAATAATATGTACTAACGGTAAAGTAAGCAACAAAGAATTGTAAGATTTCTTTCAATGTGTATGTATGCACTAAATGTGACAATGTGAAATAACTTTATTGTTTTAGACATTTTTAATAATATGTGTGTATGTTTAATTAATTTAAGGATGATACTGTGTGCAGGCTTATTTTGAGACTTATGAACTTTTATAACGATTTTTGTATACCTTAGTATTTTTATACAATGTATTGTATACAAATATATTAGAAAAGTGTAATACAATTTCAGAATATTTTTTATACATTGTAACTTATACAGATAACAGAAAAAGGTATTTATTTATATGTATTTCAAGATTATAGCCAATTTTAAAAGACTTTCATAGTTGTATAAGAATTACTCATATTATGATTAATTTCTTTGAACATTAATACAGATCAAATTATACACGAAAGTAAAAATACGTCTTCCGATCAAAAAGTCAATACCTCATATAAATACGTAATATATACATGTATATCATCACGTTATGATATCCCTTTTGGTGTAGACAGAACCTTGAATACATGTCTCATTGATGCGATGTAATTAATATGGAATATTAGTGACAGATTAAAAGTCAAAGGAAAATATGCAATAACGGTTGTAATCTATTACGACACCTGGTGCCCAAGACCGGCAATGCATTTTGCAAAATCACTCAAACCTTTTGCTCAAAATAATTCGATATTGTCATTTGAAATGATATAAAGATTAAATATATATTCACTTGTCAAAACATACCGGTAGTACATAATATATCTGTTATAATATAGAAAATATTTATATACAGATCAAAAATACTGAAATGTACACCGAAAATATGGCTAAACGTACAACAAAGGTTAGGTTTGGTTAGAGACTGTATTATTTTGGTAATAGTAAAAGAATGGAATAGAAATTTGACACTTTTGCTAATGTAGTACCATGATCACACTATTACTGAAATGACATTGAACTAAGATTTTGCAAAAAGCATTAGTTAACTGTATGTAGCTTGTTTCCCGGATGATTAGCCTTCTCTTTACGTCCCAGATTGGTATACAGGGTGGCGCATTCAAAACGGTAGTATGGGAAAGTCTGAAACTATAAGAGATACGAAGATTTGTTCTTAGGAACCATGTCACCGCTTTTGATAAAAAGAAAAACTGCATTCATACTTTATTTAAAAAAATAACTGTATCCACTTCGGGAATCGAACCCGGTTGCTTTGAAAAAATAAACTTGCACATTTCACTTTTTCTTTTTAAATATCGATTGTGTAGGTCTTAAGCTGTAAATGTCTCTATGAAACATGATGTCTAAATTGAATAAAATGCATTTTTCAGACTTTCCCATGCTGCCCGTTTTGAATGCGCCACCCTGTTTAATTGAATTTATACCTACAGTTATCAAGGGCGTTATGTAACAAACAATACATGAAAGTAATAACAAATATAATGTGAACAATGTAAATGTTTGTACAATAAATAGTTTCTGAACATATTTGCGGTATGTTTATAAATAATTGTGCATTTTCTCACGTTCCTTGCTAATCTGGGAGGCTAATGCTAATGGACTGGGTTCTAACTCATCGTCCAATATATTCCATTTACCCCTAGTCCCTTAGTCGCCTCCTACGACATACCGGGAATAACCAGATAGTTAACTTTCTTTTTTCGTTCTAAACTAGCATGGGAAAAAGGCTGTCACATCCTTGCAGGGTATTCAGAGGTTCGAGTGTCTATATCCGTAATTTGGTGGCAAAACAAACGCTGGTATTATGTCAGAACCACAAGAGGGCATCGTTAATATTTATATAGTTACTTTCACCTGTCTTGTTATCATTGTAAGTGCTTGTGACACTTTTTAATGTAAATATGGAAACGCCTAGTTTGATAAACTTGTAATTTGCATTTTTACTAATAGATAATTCTAGAGATAAGGTAGTTCATTGAAATGGTGTATGTACATACATACATACACCTGCGTTTTCTTGTAGAAGGGTAGCGAGAGATCCCGGATTCTTATTTGTCCCGATCTTAACTAGCTACTTTTGCTATATTGACATCCCTATCTGTAACTTTTTTCGCTTCATTGACACTCATACACCTCCTCATACACATTATGTGGTTAAAAGTACTTCTGGCTGTCATATGTCTTATTCGGGCGACCCCAACATAACCGCTCATCCACATACATATATAGTTACGTACATACCATATCCTATTTTCTTGAAAGTATAGACAGAAACTCGACTTTACACCTCACAAATATTTCACTTATATTGTCTTCCAAACATAATTTCAATTTCATAGCATTGTTATTAATATACATATATACTTTTACGTTTATAAGATCTTTTTAGATAAGTAATTTTGGTGACAATAAATGTCTATAGTTTATGTACATATATGTTAAAGGTATGAATACAAAATTGTATGATAAATATGTGTGAATGTAAGAAATTACATCTTATGTATGATATGTACTTGGTAATTGCATTATAATATCCATTTATGATTATTTGAACTCATTACTGCTTTTTATATAATTTTCTTTTATTTTTGTACAAATTAAGTAGAAATTATACTGAGATAAATAATTCTTTAATAAGTTAAGTTAGTAATAATAAAGTGTGTTTGAAATGTAAGAGAAAAACCCAAATAATACACCGCAATTTTGCTCAAAATAGTTCAATATTGTCATTTGAAATGATATAAAGATTAAATATATATTCACTAGTCAAAATATACCGGTAGTACATAATATTTTTGTTATAATATGGAAAATATTTATATACGGATCAAAAATACTGAAATGTACTCCTAAAATATAGCTAAACGTACAACAAAGGTTAGGTTTGACTTGGGACTGTATTATTTTGATGTACAATGCAGTATTTTTGAGAAATATTTGCTGTTTGTTTTAAAAGTAGCCTTATAATATTAGTAAAGTGATAAATTCAATATATATTTCTCCTGTTTGTGCCAATGTATTCTTAATAAAAAAAAAACCGTACCTATACCTATCAAACAATAATAATTTCTTTAAACAGTATTTATATACTTAGGAAAATCTTATGACTCTTGTAAAAAGAACTAACTTTTAGATACATATACATCACAATCTTTATATATCTTCCTGTGGTAATAATAGTCATTTTCTACAAATTGTGATAGGCTACCTATTATGTTTTGGTTTTGACTATTGGGTGAAACGGGGCTTTGTTACAAAAGTGTGTATGTAAAGTGTGTTTACGAATTTATAAATGTTACCATAGATAGATTGAATGTGGATTTAATCGAGTGCCTCTCTATGTAAATAAAATCAAATATATTTTGTGATGTTTGCATTTTGTGTCTTATTTCTAAAACTACAAACGCGTTCACTACTATTAATCCTTGAGGGTATGGCAGAGGTTCAGGTTTCCATCTCCGCAATTGCGAAGGTAATTCTATGGCCACCTCGAACTCAAGTGTTGACCATATAGTCAGTACTCAATGTGACAGGTGATAAGCCGTGTCGCCATTTACAAGCACTGACTATTCGGGGAACAGATAGGTTTCCTGGCGATGTTTTCCCTCACTATTTTACCTTATTTCACTCCTGCTAAATATACATTCCTATGCTAGTATGAGACGTTAATGCTGCTAACTAGCTGTCTTTCTTCCCATCAATGATATATATTGAGCAATGGGTTAGAAACCTATCAATAGCATTCTAATTTACATACATACACATCACGCCCGTCTTCCAAACACGTAGACAGTTCTTAAATACTCATTTATCCAAATCTTAGCAAAACAGTTTCGTATCTTTTACGTTTTTACACCTCCTCATACACACTCGAATATAAATATGGCTATTCATAGATACAACTAGGTGTTGAAGATATATGTTGAGCGATGGGCTAGAAACCTATCACCAACATTATTTATTACATACATACACATCACGACCGTCTCCAAACACAGTAGGCAGAGTTCACGGATACATTTATCCGGATCTTGGCAACCACTTTTGTTTCATTGACATCTATTTACCTCCTCATACACACTCGAACATATACATGACTATTCATATCTACAACTAGGTGTTAAAGATGTATGTTGAGCGATGAGCTAGCTACCTGTCAACACGTAACCTCGATAGTAATGTCAATATTATGTCTTCGTAGTTCAGTTCATCCCCAAAAGGGATTGAAGGGCGTGATCATAGTTTTGTAGTATGAATGAGTTATATCCGGTATGTTCACGCCAAAGGTGAATTTGCAAGGGTAGATAGAGTGCCAAAACGTATCATCACAATACTATTATAGTATTTGGCAATGATTTTGGTTCCATACTGTCTGCCAATACGGATGGGATATATTTAGAATCAAGGGATTGTGTATTTCGTATTGATTGGTGACAAGTTACTAGTCCGTTGCCTAATACATACAAATCACGTCTGATTCCCTGTAGAGGGGTAGGCAGAGATCACGGATCCCCATTTGTCCCGATCCTGACAGACCACTTTCGCTTCATGGACATCTTCACATACACTCTCGGCGGTTGAACAATCACTACATAGTATAAAACAAAGTCGCTTTCTTTGTCCCTATGTCCCTTTGTATGCTTAAATCGTTGAAAGTACGCAACGGATTTTGATGCGGTTTTTTTAATAGATAGAGTGATTCGAGATATATGTATAATAACATCCATTAAATAGTGGAGTAGGCTATATATTTTATGTTATACCCGTGCAAAACCGGAGCGAGTCACTAGTAACAAATAAAATAAAAATCTGACATAATAAAAGCCATAAAAAACCTTGTTTATATGTTTTGCTATATTGAAAAGAGATGAAGTTAAGAATACCTATAACCGCCGAGTATGTATGAGAAGATGTATGAGTATCAATGAGGCGAAAGTGGTCTGTCAGGATCGGGACAAATGGGGATCCGTGTGGCCTACCCCTCTACAGGGAATCCGGCGTGATGTGTATATATGTATGTATGTTACATTGTAAGCAATAGTGTAAGTAAACCTTCAAACGCCTTCCCGATGTTTCAGCGATCAGCTGATTGGAATCTGCGCGCGCAATTCCAAACAAAGAACTCTATATACGCATATCTATAATCCTTTTCGGGATAGACAGAACATTGGAGTCGATATATCGGTTTTTTTAGTTTAGATAATAGTGATGGAATATTGGTGATAGTTGGTTAGCCCACTGTCTAATAGATTCCATTCTTTAGTCCCTCAATCGTCTTTTACGACATGCCAGGAAGTACAGCAGCTAGTTAGAATTATATTTACTTCCCATAAGTGGGGACAGGATTAGTTTAGTTAATTGAATCAAAAAGTAAAACAGTTATAAATAATATGGGTAGTAAAAAAATCCTGTAGGAGGTGACTAAAGGACCAGAGGTAAATGGAATCTACTGGACATGGGCTAGCAACCTTTCACTTAGTCACAGATAATATAATAATTTAGTTCCATAACTTCTCAACCACAGTATTTATGTTATAAGGTGATCTGGAAGGTATTATGGTGTATCTGAGTTTCAGACCACATCGAAAGAAATTAAAGGACGTGAATGTAGTTTGTAAAAAAAATACTTAAATGACCTATTATTTCATAGTTATACCCTAAGCGAAGATGGCAACCTGAAACTCTGACTTCCCCTGCCAGGGTTAATGGTCGTGAACGCGTTTGTCTTATACCCTACTTATGTCTTAGATAAGTTGTTTACGTCACTTCTTATAACATTCAAGACCGATTAGAGATTTATAGGTATTAAAAGTAATGGAAATAGAGAAAATCCCTTAGTAAAATATATGAGAACTTTTTCTCTCTCATTTCTATCCACCTCTCCAAAAACGACAGTCATGATGAGTATGTATATAAATATCTACCTATAGTTGTTACATATTATAGTATCTTAATGTATTAGTCGCTCCAATGTTTACTGATGACATTTTGACGACATAGAGAAAACCTACGGACAGACATTCTGACGACCAAGAAGAACAGATTCAAAGATACGGATGTAAACATAGTCTTACATACATGTATTTAGGTATTTTAACTCCTTTTAGAGTGGACATAATCTCAGGGACTAATCTACTCGGTCTCTATTTGGCTTGTGATGATGATTGATATGGAATAACGCTAAAAAGATGCAATTTGAACCTAAGTCCGCTTTATGGAAGAAAGGCAGCTAGTTTTAAGACTTCTATCTATAATGTATATAGTGCTATGTATGTTGTAACAGCGAATGCAGGCGTAGTGTGCTTGGGAACTTACTGTTCTTTGTTTGGTCTTAAAATAGAGCCATATAAACGGCAGCGATCGGCGCGCGCAACATATTATCAGCTTCATTATCAACGGTGTTTACGAGCCTCGCCTCTTTGTCACTCTTGACTAATATAGCTGGGTTAGACAGGGAGGTAAACCGCGGGGATGCGGGGGAGGGGAAGTCGAGTAGAGTGCGGTGTTCAATTGTCAATTCAATGGGCCGGCAGCCGTCGGCGGTGTCGCACGTGTATATAGTGAGTGCTAGCGTCGGGCAGGGCGGCGTCCATGCGGCGCCCGGCCCGCGCGTCCTACCAGCAACATGCTCAAGTTCCTCACGCACAAGCTTCGGACACATTCGCTGAACGAACCGCCCAAGGCAGAGGAAAGGGACTCAGGAACGGAATCCGACGACGAAAGCGACCGACTCGGTGAGTTGCCGGCTACGTTGCACACACTAATTTCACTTACTAGTCAAGCGACGAATAGGTATTTCATTCGTAACTACAGTTTAGACTAGGTTTTGAAAGGATTGAAAGCTAATAGTTAAAAGAATGTGATTCCCCACTTCCTTTGAAATTTGTAAAGGTTTTAAATTGGCTTTCTTTTTCTTTCCAATACGATTCTTATAAGATCCCGTAGTTAGCAATAGGTTTTGCCATTTACCGAAGAGTTGATTTCGAGAAAAGTTGGTTCTGAATATTGCAAGTTATATTTCCCGGAAATCACTAATAACTGTAACGTTTTAAATGCAACGTGATGACATATTTCTATCGTCATCAAAAACCATCTTGAAAACGTTTTATTATTGCGAAGAAACTCGGTTGGCTTGGTCCAATGACTATCATGAATTAGTACATAATTTACTCTACAATGAAAACGTGGAAAGTGCTATAGAAAAATCGAAATTTGTTAATCTCTATTCTGTAGTTAGTCTCTCTAATTTCCTCACATTTAAAATACACAATCTTTTAACAACTATAGAAAAATCATTCATAAAATAATCTAGAAAAACCTATAGAGCCAAGACGTATATTTCGTTTCCAACTCTACCAACAAATACTTTTCACCTCTATTCTCCCGAAATACAAATTAGGGTCTTTAAGCAGGGGTTAATTGTATAGTTGGCCCTTGCATATGGTTTGGGACCATACTAAATGACCTTGGCATCCAACCTTGAACTTGCGAAGCCGGCAGACATTTTGGCAACGATGCCGGCTTAATACAAACGCTTCCGAGTTTCAGACAACCATATTGCAATCTATCGGGAAGTGTAGACTTGCAAGTTTGGGTCGTAAATAAAATGCATAGCTGCTTTTCTTCTCCAATAATCATTACTATACTTATACTGTCATCAGTAACAATTTTTGTATACACTAAGTCATTCTAGTTTATTCCGAATACTGTATATATATCTTTATTTTTGGCATGTTGTAGGATACTAAACTAAAAGATCGATTTATAATTAGTCTATTTAGTGTTGTCATAATCTCGATACTCACGGCTAATCCAGAGAAGTGCCTTACGTTACATTAACAATGTAATGTTTATAGTAGATGTATTATATATATTTTATGTACCGTGCTAGTTGGGAACTAGCTAAAATCCTACTATCTGCTTTCCTTATGACAATAAAACAAAATAAATAGAATCTATCGGATGCTAGAAATCTCTAGTATCCGTATATAATAATGTCATCATAACCGCACTTCGATCATATTGTGTATGAACTCATAAACTGTGTATGTATGTTCATGTAGGTATCGATTCATGCTACTACAAGTGATAAGATTAATGGGGTGATGTGATAACACTTAATACCTTTTTTCTAAATTTAAATTTAGAAAAAGAACTGATATTGGACAATCGTGACATGTTTAATCTAATCTTGAGTTGTTGATTGCTTTTCTGAAGCAAATACAAAACATTACGCGTGTACCTATGTAGAGAGGTAGGCAGAGATCACGGTACCCTAATCCTAGTCCTGATAAACTTGTAGTTTCACATTCTATATGTACATTGCATTAGGTTATAACTATATGTTTTATTAAAACTCCTACATATATGTATCTTCTTGGTTATAGTAATTTAGTACCTTTAAAGAATGCAAGTTTTTCGTCCTAAAACAACGTAGAAAGTGTCTAAAGAACCAGGTAAATAGAATCTATTGAACGATGTAATAGCTACCTGTCACCATTATTACATAATAATGTCATCACATATAGCAATACTAAAGCAGATATAATCCGAGTTTCTGTCGACCCCGAAAGGGATTAAAGGACGTGTAATATATATTTAAACATTGTAAAATATATTTAAGCATTCTAAAATACTGAAGTACGAATTTTAAATAAAATACAATTCTGAATAAAATACTAAAGTACGAATTTTAACAATGGATTCCAAATTCAAATTACACAATGGTTTCGAAATTTTAAGTTACCGGAAGTAGTAGAGACATATCCACTTGAAGGCTGCGTCACTTCCTCCCAAACTTTTAGGGGAAGAACAAACACTAGGCTGAAAGTCAGGGACTTCAATAGAAAGTAATTATACGCCTTTCTGTTAAGGAAAGGACTATGAAAGTACATACACACACATCATGCCTGATTCCCTGTAGAGAGGTAGACAGAGTTCACGGATCCCGATTGTCCCGATCCTGACAGACTACTTTCGCTTCATTGACACTCTTAGACCTAATACACACTCGGTGGATATAGGTAGTATGAAAGTAATTTTAAAAGGTTCTTTAGGTAGGTAGGGTCTGACTACTGTCATTGTTTCTAATGTATATTTATGAGTAGCTACTATGTATGGTAAAAATATGATTTCGTCTATCTGCCTGCTCCGCTGTAGCGAAAAGGACTTTTCGTATTTATATTATGTGGATTTCAACCTTAGCCACTGTAAATTATGTACGTAAATGATGAATCAGTTTTTTAAATTTCATTCATTAGTACATGTCAGAGCCGGGATTCAAATAGGACCTCTAATATGAAGTCGGAGGTCTTATCCACTGGGCTACAACCGCTTTTTATTATTTTATCTATGTACTCCCATATGTAAATTACTCAGAATACCTCAGAATGATGTTTTCCCTCACCGTTAGCGACTGTGAATAATGAACGTAATTGAAAATAACTATATTAAATTTCATTGGTACATGCTGAGCCGGGATTCGAACCTAGGACCTCTAATAAGCAGTCGGAAGTCTAACCCACTGGGCTACAGCCGCCTTTTATTATTTTATCCGTGTTACGTAGGGGCTGGCCCAATAAGACATATAACAGTCAGATAGACGCTATATTGAAAAAGGGTGACGTTAGGAGTACCTATAACCGCCAAGTGTATAGGAGAAGATGTATTGTCAATGAAGCGAAAGAGTAGTGTAATATAGAATAAACATACATACAATATTGGTATAAAACATATGCCAGTCAGATAGACGAAATATTGAAATAGGGTGACGTTAGGAGTACCTATAACCGCCGAGTGTGTATGAGAATATGTATTGTCAAGTCGCGAAAGTGGTCTGTCAGGATCGGTACAAATGGAGATCCGTTCTCTGTCTACCCCTTGACAGGGAATCAGGCGTGATGTGTATGTGTGTATGTATGTGTACTCCAATATGTAAATTACACAGAATACCTTTCAACCCAGCAAACTATGTAACGAAGTTTGTCGATTAGTTCACATGCTCGGGCTTAACGACATTAGCACCGTAATTGGATTAGAACTGAACTAATACTCAGCGACACTGTTGCCGCCTTGCTAATCCAAAAAGGTGGAATAAGGCTTAAACACTAAGGGCTAGCTTAAACACTAACATACATACACTTCTTAGACACCTTTTCTTTTAGTTAACCACCTGAACTCTAATCGTGAGATAGGTTCGATTCCAGGTGTCAAAGTTAAGAATTACGCTTTTCTTCTGTTTTCCAGTCTGGTTGTTGATTATATTATTATATGCATTTGTTAATATATAATATGTATATGTTTCTTAAATATACGTTGACTAGTACCTTTAATGCAAGTCTTAAATGCACTCAGCAAGGGGCTAGTTCAATTGGTGTAATAGTGTACCAAATATTATTTTAATTGTTACTTAGAACATATATAGTAGATTCTCGTAGGACGTAAAAAATGCTAACTAGCTGCCGTTCTTCCCGGCATGGAAGGAGACAGGGTGTAGGAGTAAATGGAATCTATTGGGTGATGGGCTAGCAACCTGTCACCAATGTTCCATTTAACATAGCAACCTTAATATGCTAAAAAGTGACTTAGGAGATATAACGTCTCCGGGGTTCTATTTACCCTGAAAGGGATTAAAGGACGTGAATGTGTATGTGTGTGTAAATCAGTTAACTAGTTAATACAAAATTTCAAAAATGGGTACCCGACACTATATGTTTGTGTATACATAATTGTCAAATGAAAGATGGTTTTGATATTAACATTAGTGACAGGTTGCTAGCCCATAGTCCAATACTATTTACCTCTTATTAATTCCTATGCACGTGTTATGCGGATGAATGATAGCAAAATGATGAAAGGTGAATGTATGTAACCTTTCATCAATACATCATAGTATATGAGTGAGATAGAAAGGACGTAAAAAGAATGCTAACTAGCTGCCCTTCTTCTCGGCATATTGTAGCATTAAGTCTGCCTATTAGGTGCCTATTTAGGTACAGAAGTACAAGTTACGTTTGGGCCGGCCCAATAAGACATGACAGTCAGATATACGCTATGTTGAAAAAGGGTGACATAGAAGTACGAGTACCTATATCCACCGAGTGTGTATGAGGAGGTGTATGACTGTTAATGAAGCGAAAGTGATCTGGCAGGACCGGGACAAATATGTATCCGTGATCTCTGCCTACCCCTGTACAGGGTATCAGGCGTGATGTGTATGTATGTATGTAATTAAAAAAAAAATTAAGTATACGGAATACATTGCGAAAAAGTTTATTCATTATATCTGTACATTAAACAATTGCCTTATATATTATGTTTAGGCGAGAATCGAACCCAACACAATCCAACCAAGTCATATCACACTTAAACATGCACTTATAGCATTTATCTGGATTCGCCTCGGTTATCGCTGAAGCACTAAACGATAAGAGTATTTATAAACAAGAATTATAATCGAGAACGAACAGTGGAAAAGATTGGCCTTTACTTAGATTTGTGGAACAATTCTAGGCGGTTAATAACTAGCGGGACTTATCGCGTATGTTTTTATATAATAAAGTTACCTTTATTAACCCGACGTTTCGGCTACGTTGCAGCAGCCATGGTCACGGGCAGACTGACACAACATACGCGATAAGTCCCGCTAGTTATTAATCATGAGTATAAATCGCGAATCTCTTAAAACTATAACTCTAGGGTATACGACCCTTGACGTTGACGACCTCCGTGGCGTGATTGGTAAACCATCTGACCGTCGTGAGGTCCCTGGTTCGATTCCCGGTGGATGCAGTGTTAAGAACTACGCTTTTCTTCTGCTTTCCAGTCTGGTTGTTGATTATATATAGTATATATGCATTTATCTATGTTTAATAAGTATATTTCCTTAATATACGTTGACTAGTACCCTTAACACAAGTCTTAAATGAACTTAGCAATTGAAATTAAACCAACAATTAAATTAAACCAACATTTATAAGTCATAAATATTATATTACGTAGCGTTAAGAATAGAAGAGCATGTATGATAAGGTTAATAATGTGAGTGAAGCAAGAGAGATTTGTCAGGATCGTTCCAGGTGGCGATCGATAGTGTCTGCCTATCCCCTTAGGGACATAGAGACGTGAATATATTATATAATTATGTATGTGATGGAGGTATATGGATGTCAAATCTGATTGATGTGGTTTTCTGATTTAAATCGTTTACCAGGTTCGATATAAGACATACATACATACGCTTCACGGCTTGTGTATACACACTCCCTTTTTATTATGGCGGGGTAGTCAGAGGCTTGATTGCCCATCTCCGAAATTTCGAAGGCATGTTAGGTATGGGTCATACGAAGCCCGCGTATCACTAGATAGACAGCACCCAACGTGATAGGTAGTGAACCGTATCGCCGTATATATTCGATATAAGGTGGATCCATGATCACTGCCTACCCCTTAATAGGTAAAAGGGCGTGATGTATCTATTGAGTACGCAATAGCCGTCACGCAGTCTGACCTTGCTGGCGAGTTGCCCTTCTGCCGTGACCCCCGCTGACTCACGTTCGATCCCCGGTGTGCATTACGACCGTACTTTTGTAAGGGGGGCGCAGGAGTATGGATTGAGATTTTTATGTTGTATTCGTAGGAAGATTGATGTGTTATGTATAGATGGTTTTAAAGTTTTTTTTTTGTTACTTAAAAATGTTGTTAAAATGTCTAATTAGACTGTATAGTTATTAAAAAGAGTTTAGTATTATAATAAGTATATAGATACTTATATATATTGTCACGTACTTTTTATTCGTTTCGGGGTAGACAGAACGGCAAAGGCACAAAATGTCATCAGTCACGTTCAAAATAACTTGTAAGTTTGTTATCATTAATATGGCATATAATTATTACGTAATATTAATACAAATACATACACACATCACGCCTAATACCCTGCAGAGAAGTAGGCAGAGATCACGAATCCCCATCTTTCCCGATCGTGACATACCACATTCGCTTCATTGACACTCATACACCTCCTCATACACACTCGGCGGTTATAGGTACTTTTATACGAATACCTACAGTTATACAGAACTTTGTTTTAATTTAAAAGCGAACTGTCAAGCTTGTATATATCAGATTGATTAATGATCTCACCGAGTAATTACTTAGCTTCAAGGCTACATTGAAGGACGGGGTAATCAGTAACCATAAGTCCTTCATTGGGAATACACGTTTATATTGGATTGAATTAAATATATTTAGAAAGTATAAAACAAAGTCGCTTTCTCTGTCCCTATGTCCCTTTGTATGCTTAAATCTTTGAAACTACCCAACGGATTTTGATGCGGTTTTTTTTAATAGATAGAGTGATTCAAGAGGAAGGTTTATATGGATAGTAACATCCATTAAATAGTGGAGTAGGCTAAATTTTATACCTGTGCGAAGCCGGAGCGGGACACTAGTTTAGAATAAAAATATTCATGCTAAAAAGTGACGTAGGAGATATTATGTTCCGAGTTTCAGTCCACCCCGAAAGGGATTAAAGGACGTGCATGTATATGTACAATAAAATACATTCGAAAAATGCACCGAATATCAAGGGTTTTTGTATCAGTGGGTACAGGGTTCAAATCCCGCCTTAGCATGTATCAATGGAAATGAAGTTAATTTTTAGTAACAAATATACATTTGCTAAATGTACGTTACTACGGTAAGGGAAAACAATAAGGAAAGCTACACCTGAACCTCTGACTACCCCGCAAGGGTTAATTGTCGTGAACAGTATTTGTCTTATTGGTTATAGTATCTTATCTTCATAGTGTTATAACATTAGTAACTCAAATCTCTGTCTATACCTTGTATAAAACGAGTGCCTATTATATCTAAACTAGCGACCCGTTCCGGCTTCGCATGGGTATAAAATATATAGCCTACTCCACTATTTAATGGATGTTATTATACATATGAACCTTCCTCTTGAATCACTCTATCTATTAAAAAAACCGCATCAAAATCCGTTGCGTAGTTTCAAAGATTTCAGCATACAAAGGGACATAGGGACAGAGAACGCGACTTTGTTTTATACTATGTAGTGAAGAATACTATCACAGCCTATCTCCTATCTATAGGCAACTAATTGAAAAGCTATCTAGCTGTTTCGAACCATTGTTCTATGTTCCCACTACGTATAGGCAGATGTAAAAAGTACACATATGTATAGGCACTTAACTGTAAGTAAGAATGTTGATATTTAACTTAGCACGCACATTTTCCGGGTTCGATTCTCGGTGGATGCTTAAGCCTATTGGGATAGTCACATACTATTATATTTAGGAGGTATTTAAGGTTAAATGATATTGGGAGGTGTACTAGCAAATTGTCTTCAATATTGTTATTGTTTGACGACCTCCGTGGCTCGATCGGTTAGTCGCCTGAACGCTTATCGTGAGGTCCCGGGTTCGATTCCCGGTGGAGGCAGAGTTATGAACTACGCTTTTCTTCTGCTTTCCAGTCCGGTTGTTGATTATACATGCTTTATATGTTTATCTATATATAATAAGTATATATCTCTTAAATATACGTTGACTAGTACTCTTAACATAAGTCTTAAATGTACTTAGCAAGGGGCTAGTTCAATTGGTGTAATAATGCCCAAATATTATTGTTGTATTAATACAAACAAAACTTTAATACTTAGTCTATATTTGACCGCATAGATATTATGTCTCATAGGTTCTGTTCTGTGCTAGTCTGGGACGTAAAAAGAATGCTAACTAGCTGCCGTTCTTCCCAGCATGTCGTAGGAGGCGACTAAGGGACTAGGGGTAAATTGAATCTATTGGAAGACAAGTTAGCAACCTGTCACCAATGTTCCATGTACATCACAACCCCGATATTAATGCCCGATATTAATTGACGTAGGATATATTATATCTCCGAGGTTCTATCCACTCCGAAAGGGATTAAAGGACGTGAATGTACATGTATGTATATGTTCTATACATACCAATTAAGTATGAGGTGTATATAAAAATGTATTACTATAAAGGTTAGTAAATTATACATCACAGGAACCCGGTACCTTAGAAGATAATAAAAAGGAACTTTTTAATGATTATAATTATTATGTAGGTATAGATAAGATATTAATATTATAGTGAATAAACAAAAGATTAATTTAATCAAGCAATGTAGGATAGTTATAGATGTATATCACGTCTAAAATTCTCTAAGAGGTACATAGGAGGCGTAGTTTCAAAGAACTTTTAGTTACATTTAGTCTGTAGTTAAAAAATGCATACTAGCTACTGTTCTTCCCGGCATGTCGTAGGAGGCGACTAAGGGACCAGGGGTTAATGGTATCTGTTGGGCAATGTGCTAACAACCTGTCACGAATGTTCCATTATGACATCACAACCCCAATATTGATGCTGAAAGGTAACCTTGATTGGTAACTTGATTTGGATGCGGTTTTTTTTTAATAGATAGAGTGATTCAAGAGGAAGGTTTATATATATAATAACATCCATTAAATAGTGGAGTAGGCTATATATTTTATACCCATGCGAAGCCGGAGCGGGACACTAGAATAAAAATATTCAGGTTATAAAAAGTGACCTAGGAGATATTATGTTTCAAGGTTCTGTCCACCCCGAAAGAGATTAGAGGACGTGAATGTATATAGTCTGTAGATTAGTACAAAGCTGTGAAAAATGCGCTAGTTCAATGGGCTAGCAACCAGTCACCTATATCCAATATTAATGCTATCAAAACACCGATACTTATACTTAGGTTACATTACAGATATTATGTGTTATAGTTTCCGTCCACCCTGAAAGGCATAGAAGAGTGTGACTCATTAATCATATGTATTTGATAAAAGATATATTATAGGATCTCTTAACAAACATTATGCTCTTTAATACTGATAAACGTGATAATTATAGTGATAATATTCTTAATACTCATGTATTGATGATAAACTATAGTGATTGATTGATAAAGTGTGTTATTAAGAACACTTTTTATTATATTTATGACATAATAGATAATATGTATGAGGAGGTGTATGAGTGTCAATGAAGCGAAAGTAGTCTGTCAGGATCGGGACAGATAGGGAGCTGTGATATCTGCCTACCTCTACAGGGAATCAGGTGTGATCTGTATGTATGTACATATAATAGATAGATAAATCATGACAGTGCTCGTAACCGCGTTAGCACATATTTTCTTATTCTATTACGGATAAAAATCATAATAGAGAGTATCTGAAAGCGTGAGGAACAGAAGAGCGAGTGAAGCAAGATAGATTTTTCACCCGTTCCAGATGGCCTAATAGTCTCTGCTTATCCCGTTGGGGACGTAGAAGCGTTTATATATGTATGATACATGATAAGGAGTCATTAAAGTTATTTAAATCCATACTTCGCGTGTCCAATAGTCTTAAATTAAATATGTATAGTCAAAAACTTGTTTGTAACTACAGCTTATGTAAGTACACTAACAACTTTGGACTTAAACTGTTTATACTATGCATATTTTATTAAGTGCTAACTTTGAAAACTTCTAAACTAATAAGTTATTACATGGGTCTGCTTTTGTTACTTAGAAAACGGAGTTACATACTTAATGTACTGAACTCTTTTTGAATAAAATCTAGTATCTATTATATTCGACCAAATTAAAATATGTGTCGTTATGTGTTTTACATATATATATTTTTTTATTTATAATATTTGGACATTATTACACCAATTGAACTAGCCCCTTGGTAAGTTCATTAAGGACTTGTGTTAAGGGTACTAGTCAACGTATATTTAAGAAATATATACATATTATATATAGATAAATACATATATAGCATATATAATCAACGACCAGACTGGAAAGCAGTAGAAAAGCGTAGTTCTTAACTCTGCCTCCACCGGGAATCGAACCCGGGACCTCACGATTAGCGTTCCGGCGGCTAACCGATCGCACCACGGAGGTCGTCAAATATGCATAATATGCATAAGGAATAAAAAAATATTCACGCTACTTGTTTCGATCCTGACAAAACTTCTTTACTCTCTTACTATCTTAACCCCATACAAGCTCTTCTGTTCTTCACACACTATATATGTACATAATTCTAAGAGTATTTCAAGGGTCTATCAAAAGTTAATGAGCGGTATACTAGCAACCTGTCCCTATTTATATTCTAATCATACATCCATACACATCATGCCCGTATTTCTACAATGGTATCTTTAGTACTACACGTACACACACACTCTGTTTCTAATACTTAGTAAACTAAAGATATTTAAACCCAAAAGTGCTTTATCAAGTTACCTTTACAACAAGTCTCTGTCTATACTTTAAAGGCTAACCAACGTGATGTATATCTCTATTTGAGTGGCAACTATGAGTTGTTAGTAAGAGTTGCGAGTTTGATGCAATCAGTGCCTTTTTCAAGATCCAGTTGCCTTATACAGGGCGTGCGTTTATGGGAATAATTGTGGAACCTGAATTTTAGTACTCAATTCTTCTAATACGAGTTCTAAAGTATGCAAATAGATTTTTCTTATAGAGATATTTTCATATGTTTATGTTGTTTTTAATGCAGATATATTTTATTTAATTTTGTTAGTCTAGGCGGTAAATCTTTGCTTGTTATAGATACGTTTATAATATTTATGTGTGACACGAGTAGATGATACAAAAAACGTGTGATATAGACTAATGGCGGTTATAGACTCAGACAATAATTCTAAATGTGGCCGACAAGATATACCTCCCAGGTTCTGTTAATATTGAATGGATATGTGTGAGTTACGTCTTAGTACATATCGTAATATCATATTATTGTACATGTAATAACTAATTAACTACCTTATGTAATTTTCAGTAACGTTATTAATCCCATATTTATATCTAATCACCCAATACATTGCATTTATTTTTATCTCTTCTTCGTATCCTAGGACACGAAAGCCTTCTATTGAGAACTGACTATCTGATCAACACGTGGGTTCGAGGTGGCCATCGAATTATACCTTCGCAATTTTGGAGATGGACACCTTAACCTCTGACTACCTCACAAGGGTTAATAGTCGTGAACGCGTTTGTCTTATGTCTATTTGAACACCCGACTTCCCCGCAAGGGTAAATATGACAACGTTTGTCAGTCTGTAGTAGAATCGAGGTCCAAGTGACGAAGTGAATTCAGAGCGAGTGTCGCGACAGGGGGTTCTGCCTCGCGGATGCAGCCGAGACTTTTTGCCCTCCATTCATCACACCGGCCTAACGGGATACGCACACTTATAAACCTATACATATAAATCAAAATCTATTTATTCGTGAAACATGTGTACAAAAGATCTTAATCTAAGTTACAGGGTCTCAACATGGACTGCCGTCATGCTTCGGCGTACAAATTAATTATAAAAATGTCAAAAAATAAATAGTTCAAATTAAAATTACATTGCAATTATAAATACTTATACTACACACTTACTACACTTATAAACCTATACACATAATTATGTACGTATAACGTAACATAGACATCCCTTGTCTAAAGTTTGAGTGGCCTTATGTAAGTAGATTTATAGACACGACGAACCCAGGTCATGTTAGGTATTTAGTCAATGTGAAAAGTGGTGGTAAGTTAAGTAAGCCTATTTAGAAGAATAGACTGAATTTGTCACTGTAAAAGCAATGTGTCTTAAACTTTGCGAATATAGGCAGAAATATATAGCTATGGGACCTTATCTTATTGGTAACCTTTTCTATCCATTACCATCACCAGTATAGCATATGAAAAGGATAGTAATTAACATACAACTAATTTTAATGTCAATTTTTCATGTGAATATGTTTTTTTTTACTTTCAATAAGTGATTTTATGATCCTTATGTTGAATTAAAAGCATTTCATGTCATTTCACCTGATTCTATCTACATGTCGATAACAGATAGCTACATAGCTTAACATTTACATCCTAATAAACTTGTTACCTTCAAAACAGTGGAGCTTTAGTATTTTTATTTATATTCTAGTTTTGCACACAACCTGTCCCGTTCAATACAACTGCAAGCCATAGACTAATTTATTTATCCTCCGTTAGGCAAAGAAATGTCTCCGTCGCAGGCTCATTGCTTATTCAGCCACCCGTCATGGCGTGTATGTAAACTATCCATAATGGGATAATGATTTCGATTTCGAGTTTAGACGTAATAATGGACAGGTTTAGACTGTCTTTTTACAAAGCGAGTCACGAACGACCATAAAAGCGATTGAGTATTCATCATGTTGTTGGGTATTAGCTTTGGATTCGGAATTGATTAGTTTAGGTTGGCAGTCCCTGACTTGCAAACGGCAGGGGATCGAGTTATGTTTTTATTTAGAGATATTGCATCTGTAGTTTACTTTTAGTATTGCTATTTGAGTTATGACATTAATATAGAACATTGGTTACAGGCTAGTTCAAAAAATACGATTTATTCCTTCTAGTGTAGTATTATATTTATTTTTGCTATTAGATTCTTAGTGTCCTACATAAATGCAGGGACAAAAGACAGCTACTAATATTTCACATAGTTTCTTGACTGGGATCCCTAACATAAAAATACTATTTACACATTAAGCGATTAAGTTGCCACACTTAGGCGATAGAATTGATACTCATTAGTACCTTAGGCACAACATCACATAAAACAAAGACAAACGCGTTCCCGACCATTAACCCTTGCGGGGTAGTCAGAGGATCAGGTTTCCATCTTCGCACTTGCGAAGGTAGTAATTTTATAGACACCTCGAACCCAGCCACGTGTTGACCAGTTAGTCAGTACTCAATGACAGGTGGTAAGCCATGTCACCATTTACTAACTATTACCTGTTTGACGAACAGGTAGGTTTCCTCACGATGTTTTCCCTCACCGTATAATTCGATGCATTTCGTAAATGTGTTTTTATTACGAAAATGTACATAGAAATTCATTAAACTTCATTTCCATTGGTACATGTTCAAGGCATTCGAACCCTGTACCCACCGATACAGAGCCAAGCCCAAACAACTGAGCTACGTCGAATTATTATTCTATATCACCTCTATTATAAGTACACTATTAACACAGTTAAAATATAGGTGATTGGTCACATATGTGAGACTGATTATGTTCGCGTAAACGCATTCGGGATAGGCATGGGGCATTCACCTCGGGAACTACTCGATAACCCCCCCGCACCTCACCGCACAGACGGTATTGCGAAAATTACGTAAATTGTTAGAGAAAGGCAGATAGTTGTTTATAATGTGTGAGGGTAGTGTATTAAGTCATCAGAACAGAACTAGTTTCTTATGTTAAAGGGATTAGTTAGAGGATTAAAAGATGTTAAAGTATGGTAGGTATGCTGGTCAAATAATTTGTAACTGTCAATGAAATAGAGAATCAAAATCTGACATCACTATAAACTGTTTTATTTGGAGTCAACTTGATGTCTTAAGAATTTTTATTCCCGTGACCGATCAATGCGTATCAAAATAAGCGACTAAAATATTTAGAATAATAAAAACCTTCAGAAATCAAGATACAAAATCCTACCATATCCAAATAAATCCTATGCAAATTAGCTTAAAGTTTTGATAGAATTAAATTGTCTAGACCCTAATAGAATATGTTCAATGCCCATAGACGCTAGAGGCTTAGTCTTGTTCGATTGCGGTTATTTACATTTCGCCCAAGGCAACGATGCTAGCACGATCTGCCACAAACAAGTCCCTAAAAGGAATTTTGTGAATGTTTCGCCTTTTCAAATGCACGATTTCGATCAACATACGTATACTCACGCCTCTATGTAACCAACGGGATAGGCAGTGATTGGTTCGCCACTTGGAACGATCCTGACAAGTCTCTTGCTTTACTCATATCTAAACCTTCCCATAAATGCTCTTCTATTCTTCACGCTGGTTATCGAATGATTAACATCATTGGTTGTTTCTAAGTTTTTTTTATTTGTTATACGGGTATATAGAGACTAATATTATACAGGCTACTCAGACAAAATAAGTGAAGTAGTAGAAAATAAGCTTAGCAGCTTTCCTATATCAAACCAAGCTATCTTTGTCCTTGATATTTGAATAAAAGTTTACTCTTTTCTCACAGAACATCAAGATAATATCGACACAAATATATCTGAATTTATCGACCTCTTAACATCACTAACCAGTCCAATTAAAATGTTGTTTCTAACTCCTTTTCTATAATCTTCTAGTATAGCATAACTTCGTATATGGACTAGGTTAGTTTACTAATCTTCTTTGCATGCTAAAAAGTGTCGTATTTTCGACTTTGTCCACTCCGAAAGGGATTAAACGACGTGAATATATTTATATTATTTTCTGTGCTTACTGGTATTGATTGTCATTGGTTTTTATTTTTTATGTTTATAGTTTATCTTTAGTCAAATCATCCTACAGTACATATATGATATAGTCAATACAGTTTTATACTAGACTGGGACGTAAAACAATACTAACTAGCTGCCGTTCTTCCACTTGGACTTTAAGAAACCATTTCCTACAACGAAACGTTTAATATAATCCCAATACATGTACTTTATTCCCCTGCCCACCTCAAAAGGAATCACAGTCGCTGCTATAACAATGTGAGGTCACTACCCTCTTAAGTCTTACCTCTGTAAGCACTAGTCCTGTTTGAACAAGTTCCAAACACTAAGTGGACCTAGGTCGGGCTACAATTCACCTAAGTCACGTTTAACGTCGTAATAGCAAAGGTAGCTCAAACGTTGAAGGCTTGACTCTGTATCAGTGGGTATAGGGTTCAAACCCCCGTGTATGTATTGATGGAAATGAAGTTAACTGATTTTCTAGGTATATGTTTACATTAAAAATGCACTAAATATTATGGTGAGGGAAAACATCGTGAGGGAACCTCCTTGTTCGTACGTAATAGTCAGTCCTTGTAAATGGCGACATGGCTTGCAATCTGTCACATTGAGTACTGACTAGTCTGGTCAACATATAGATTAGAAGTAGCCTTAGAAAATAACACCATTGGTACACACTCCGGAATTTGAACCCTGTACCCTGTAAAGTTATCTAATATTAGTTACAAAAACCCCTAGCACTTATTCATCTCACACGAACATACGCTTCACGACTTGTGTATACACGCATCCTTTTTAATGTGGCGAGGTAGTTAGAGGCTTGTGTGCCCATCTCCGAAATTTTGGAGACATGTTAGGTATGGATCACTCGAAACCCGCGTTACACTAGATAGACAGCACCCAACGTGATAGGTAGTGAACCGTATTGCCGTATATAGGCACTGGCTATCCCTGAGTAAGTAAGACTTCTGTCTTCTTATAAGATAGGTCCAAGGTTCGAATCCTGGGTCTGACATGTTTCAATTAATGAAATTTAAATATGTTTTTCATTTACGTACATGATTATTACCTATCCCGAGGGATAGGCAGGTTTTCTCATGACTTTTTCCCTCACCGTTAGCGACTGTAATTTATATACAAAAAAACCTAATAAATTTTGTCATCGGTACATGCCAGAGCCGGGATTTGAACCTAGAACCTTAGTCATAAGAAGTCAGAAGTCTTACCCACTGGGCTACAGCCGCTACGCCTTTTACGAAATACGTAAAAAGGTAGCAAGATAAAAATATTACTTGTTATTTTAAATCTATTTACTAACACTAAGGGGCACGTTTGTTTACACATAGCGAGTTGCCGGGCTAGTGTTAATTTGAAAACCTGTTTAGTTTCTTACTTAACACGTTACTTAGTCACATAACTTGACTCAAACAACCACTGTGAACTTAATCTGTACTTATGAGGTAAACTTAAAAGTGTTGTCATTCCATCATATGTATTTCTTTAGTCAGAAATGATGATAGTTTAACAAAAAAACCAACCACCATGTATGTAACTCTTAAGTTTTCTATAAAAAAGACAAACTTTCACGTCCATTAACCCTTGCGGAGTATTCAGAGGTTCAGGTGTCCATCTCCGCAATGGGGAAGGTAGTAATTCTATGGCCACCTCGAACCCACGTGTCAACCAGATAGTCAGTACTCAATGTAACAGGTAGTAAGCCATGTCGCCATTTACAAACACTGACTTTTTACCTGCTCCGAGGTATAGTTAGATTAGGTTTTAAAAAGTTGGACGGATATTTTACATCTAATTTTTTCCCGAACATCACATACTAATTTCCTTTTTCTAACATCCATACACCTTCACATACACACGGCGGTTATAGCTACTTCTAACGACACTCTTGTATAGATCTATGTCGTCATAAGTCTTACTAAGACGACCCCTGTTTAACTGACCTCCCATCTCAACCGTATATATACGTCATTCTGCTATCATTCATCTGCATAACATGTCCAAACTACGAAGCGTGCCCTTTTCAATCTTATTCGATACATATACATGTAAATTATAAAGAAATTTATGTAGGTAAAGTATTTTTCACAAAAAATCTTTGCTATTCAGAGGGGGAATGCTATCAGTGTCTTGGGAACCCTACCACCCTCTGACAGCGATGACTATAAAGATACTTTCTATATGATATAGTTTTCATTTGATCCTTAATTTTGTAGTTTTAATTTGTTTATAAAGAAATGAGTTACTGTTTTTGTTTTATAATAAATAAAAAAACTTAAGTTTAAATATATAATATACATTCTTGTCCTTTAATCCTTTTCGGGGTGAACGGAACCTTGGAAAGACGATAATATCGTCTAAGTCACTTTTAGCATGATTGGGGTTGTGATGTCATATGGAACATTTGTGACAGGTTTCTAG
The DNA here is from genome assembly GCA_030578115.1 of Leucoptera coffeella. NCBI lineage: Eukaryota > Metazoa > Arthropoda > Insecta > Lepidoptera > Lyonetiidae > Leucoptera > Leucoptera coffeella. The sequence goes on from JAMBLF010001226.1 coordinate 24,959, forward strand.
CTCATTGCCTAAAGTTGTTCACAAGCCCTGTTTCGCTAGTCCCTTAGTCGCCTTATACGACACTGAAAAAGAAAGACAGATAATTAATGCTATATTTATGTCCCAAGCTAGCACAGAAGCAAAATCATTTACAAGTATATTACTACATGTAATACCTACATTACATAACATGTAGGCGGTATGAAGTATGAATACTAATTATTCTAGAAAACCTAGTATTAACGTAATATATGTACAGTCAGCGCTAAAAGTGGAGTCCTAATAACTTTTTATAAGGTTTACGTTTATAAGAACAAAATACAATATTTTTCATTTCGAAGCAGCGAACGTATAGTGGCCATGACAATGCATAGTGGCGCCAGTTTTAAAATGTAAAATATTGTGTTTTGTTCTTATAAACGTAAAGCTTGTAAAAAGTTACTGGGACTGCACTTTTAGCGGTGACTGTACTTAGGCGTTTCATAAGAGGAAATTGAGAGACTAGGCCTCATTAGTATTGCGCGACAGACTAGTTTTCAAACTAACATACATATCACGTCCGTATCTTTAAGAAGGTTAGGCAGAGATCTCGGATTCCCATTTGTTAAAGGCATTCATACAACTTTTCATACACATTCGGTAGTTATAGGTCCTGTACTTTTAACGTCACTTCTTTTCAATAAGTATAGTTAACATTTTTTTATATTGATAAATCGTGTAGTATATTTAACACGACAATAATCCAAATAAAGGTAGACTGAATTATAACACTTACATTATAACTATACCCATACATTATAACCTATTAAATAAGCTATTAAGTATTTCTGTATAGTACGTAAATGTATATTAATATTGACTTTGTTTTGTTCCAGGAGAAGACTGTACAGACGTGATAATGAAGTGGCACGATGTTACTGATATTGGTAAGTAATCACAACCCCAGATCTCTGTCTACCACTCCAAATATTTTAGAACCTTTGTATTTAAAACCCTGTGCCTCAATAATTACGTTTAAATTGGTACTAAGACATAAAATACCTGTTTTTCTTTTCAATATGTTCTAGGACACAACTTAAGTACCAGTGGTAAATAGTATCTATTGGACGATAGGCTAGTAACCTGTCAGTAATATGCTATATCAATGCTATCTATCTATAACTATGACTATTCTCACTAAAATTGACTAACTCAATATTGTATGTAACCCTGAAAACATACAGACATACACATCACGCCTGATTTCCTGTAGAGGGGTAGGCAGAGATCACGGATCCCCATTTGTCCCGATCCTGACAGACCACTTTCGATTCATTTACATTCATACATCTTCTCATACACTCTCGGCGGTTATAGGTACACCTAACATCACCTTTTTTCAATATAGCGTCTATCTGACTGTCGTATGTCTTATTAACCCTGAAAAATACCTAATATATATGTAAGTAAATGTTAAACACAAAGTTATCAATATTCTATCTACCCATTCAGAGATAACAGTCGTGTAATCCAAAAATACACGCAAATGTTGTTGGCAAAAGATTACTAGCACTTCGCCAAATACTACTACTATAAGTAAATAGTATTTCCTGACAAAATAAATTACTAAGGGCTTCGCCAAACTTCTAGTCCTCTGTGTTCTTAGGACTTCTATATAACATACATTCACGTCCTTAAATCCCTTTTGGGGTAGATAGAACCTCAGAGATATAATATCTAGGTCACTTATAGCTTAATATGATTACAGTAATCAGGGTTATAATGTGATAAAGGATAGACAGAATTACGTGGTCTTTAGAATTAAATTTAGTAGTATTAAGACAATTTAGTTCTTCTCAAGGCTAGTGTATGTAGTGAAGAACAGAAGAGAATGTATAAGAAGGTCAAAGGTGGTCGATTGTCTGCCTATTTTGTTAGGGAGGTAGAAGCGTGAATATATTTATATATGCACATAGAACATTCCCAATGCCATACAAACTATGTGATACGTAGCCTAATACAGAATCCTACCGGGAATCGAACCCGTAACCTCTTTTCAATCAACATTAGCTGAGACAAATCCTATTCACACTTGCGCGGGGTTGCCATGTGCGCTTGGTTCCATAAATTTAAATTATTATATAATTAATTCTTTTCTCTATTTGTGTATATGTATTACTGCGTCTAGTGTGAATAAAAGGTTTTTTTCCAATGATAACAATCCACTATCCACCCCTCCCACGATAAGTCGTGAGCATACCTAACATGAAGTGTTTCAATATTATGATCTTGGCGTTCAAAGTCAAGGTTAGGTACAGTCGACGTCACAAACGAAGTGTTCATTGTAAACAACATACACATACGCTGTTTACAATTTATATATCTGTATACATACATATATATTCACGTTCTTAGATCCCTTTTGCAGTGGACAGAACATTGGAGACGATAATATCTCTAAGTTCACTTTGTAGCATTAATTGGGGTTGTGATGTTATATGAAACATTGGTGACAGCTTGCTAGCCTATCGTCCAACAGATTCCATACACCCCTAGTCCCTTAGTCGCCTTATATTATATTGTCTAGACTAGCCTAAACCTCATAATATATCCAGATTTTCATTAGCGGTTAAAATTTTTATTCCGTGCTAAACAGCTAAGACGATAATAAACTAAGTTGTGGTTATATACAATAGAGCAAGAAATTAAAACTATAAACTTAAAGTAGAAATAAAAATTAAATTATATAGAAAATATGGGTTCCCAAGACACTGATAGTATTCCCCCTCTGAATAGCTAAGCTAATTTTCTGAGAGAAAAATGCTCCAGCCCTGGGATCCCCAAACTTTTCAATTAAACGGGACGATATTTCCTTTACTAATTGATGAGCCCCAGGACCCCAAATTATTATTTATCTAGATTTGCTAGAAGATACTAGTATATATGTAGTAACAAAATTACATTTAGTCTAGGCTTATCTGTTAAACTATTTACTAAGTTATTTATAAATAAATCATTATAAAACTATAAATGAAAAAAATTTTATTCTTTATATTGACTCTGTATCAGTGACTCTAGATTTTATATTATAAAGTCTAGATAAACTAGACTCAGCCAGTGCCTGTACCGTCGCGTTGTTTGCAATGACGCAACGTGACAGCACGTAGCCAGCCAGTGTTGGTTACATCATGGGGCAAAAAACGCTAAAAGTGACGGAGGGCGACCTTGGCACAGCACGCACACCCACCGCCCCGCACGTCGCTTCTTACCACGCTAAGTAGTGTAGTATGAACATATTGGTATAAAATAGTACATAGATTATATAGTACATACATACATAATATAATATTCGTAAGACATAATATGCCAAATAGTGTGTAGCATAAACATATTGGTATAAAATAGTACGTAGATTATATAGTACTATACATATATATAATTTACCACGGTATAAAGTAGTGTAATGTAGTCAGATAGACGCCATATTGAAAAAGGATGATGTTAGAAGTCTATAACCGCTGATTGTGTATGAGGAGGTGTATGAGTGTCAATGAAGCGAAAGTGGTTGTCAGGATCGGGACAAATGGAGATCCGTGATCTCTCCGTGACGACCTCCGTGGCGCGATCGGTTAGACACCTAAACGCTAATCGTGAGGTCCCGGGTTCGATTCCCGGTGGAGGCAGAGTTAATAACTACGCTACTACTGCTTTCCAGTCTGGTTGTTGATTATATATGCTATATATGCATTTATCTATATATAATATGTATACATTTCTTAAATATACGTTGACTAGTACCCTTAACACAAGTCTTAAATGAACTTACCAAGGGGCTAGTTCGATTGGTGTAATAATGTCCAAATATTATTATGATCTCTGCCTTCCCCTCTACAGGGAATCTGGCGTGATGTGTATGTATGTATGTATTTATCTAGGACTCTAAAAGGCAGCTAGTTTTCTATATAGGGTAGGTATACAGAAGAATAGAATCACTTTTGTGTACACGATTCGAACGAGCGAAGTATGAAATTAAAGTTACATTAAAAACACATTTGGATTATCACTACGAGCACACTTAGGCTACTCGATACGCGATACACTAACTATGTGTCTATCTGCTCCGCTTATATATATTCACGTCCTTTAATCCCTTTTGGGGTGGACTGAACTTTGGAGATACTATAATATCTGTTAGGTCACTTTTTAGCATGAATTTTGGGGTTTCCATGTGATGTGATTTCATAATATGGAATATTAATGAAAGTTTGCTAGCTCTTCGCCCAATAGATTCAATTTACCCCTAGTCCCTTAGTCGCCTCCTATATATAATATATAGAATAAACACTTAAATTAATTAGCAAGGGGCTAGTTCAATTGGTGTAATAGTATCCCAATTAAGTTATTATTATCTAACAAGGTTATAAGAATGACATTAGAAGTACATAGTACGTTAGAAGTATATGTATGCGGAGTGTGTATGAGGAGGTGTATGTAAAGCGAAAGTGGTTTGTCAGAATCGGGACAAATGGAGATTCGTGATCTCTGCCTACCCCTCTACAGGGAAACGGGCGTCATGTGTATGTATATGTATGAAACTTATACATATACTATTATCTTTCATTACATTTAGGATTATAAATATAATTTATCTCCATTTCTGTAATCTTTATTATACTATGTGTACTCTGCTTCAAATAAGATTAGATAACTGACTACCCTGTATAGTTATAGTCGTAATGGTATACATAAGACAATGCTTCAAGTTCACAACTTCCAAGGGGGTAGATCTTTAAGGTATCAAGTATGTTTTAAGTTGAAGTCTCTGACTACTCTAAAATGATTAACGGTCGTGAACCGTAACTGTGTTAGGACAAAAAAAACATATTCACGACAAGAAATCCTTAAAGAGTAGTCAGAGGTTTGAGTGTCAATTAGAGATATTAGTAAAAACCTAGGTGCCATTCTTCTCGGCAGGTCGTAGAAAGTGATTAAGGGATTAGGGATGAAATAAATCTCTTGGGCGATAGGCTAGCAACCTGTCACCAATGTTCCATATAACATCCAAACTTCAATATTTAGGCTTTAAGTGACCTAGGAGATATCATCGTGTCTTAAGTTCTGTCCACCCCGAAAGGGATTAAAAGAAGTGACTATATGTATGTATGTGTTCAAATAAATGCTTAAGAAAGTTTTCCTAGACATATACGACTGTTGTCTAGTCAAATGGTGCATTACCTTTAAAGACTAAAACTAGATTTGTTAGTGATGGGACTGTGTCGGTTTTTTATCGATAAATCACAGCGATGTATCGACAAGTTTGATTAGTTAACATTATAAATAAATCTGACTTTTTTTTTTGGGATAGACAACATATGCTTAGCCACCCCAAATATTCTTTACTTTATTATCTCTACAGGGTTGGACAGAACCTTGGATATATAAAAATCTCCTTGGTCTCTTAGTTATCATATTAGATCTTAAATGATATTATATGGAACATTGATGATAGGTTGCTAGAACATCGCTCTTTAGATAACATTAACCCTTACACCCTTAGTCGCCTCCTACGACATGCCTAAAAGAAATAAGATTTCAGCAGATTCATAATAAGAAATTTGACTCCACTCTAGCTCTCAACTATTTATCAATATTATTAAACTATCAATATTAACTATTTATCAACTATTTATATCAATTGAACTTCAAAAGTTTTATTGTATATACGTTAATATACGTATATTTATTACAAGTATAGTAAATTCATTGAAAGTCAAAACATTTATCTGACTGGTTGTAATATCGACTATATGTCGAATATCGACTGTCATATAACAAAAACTATCGACAACCAAACATTCGTTGTAAAATCGACTGGTACTGTCAATAACAAAAACTATCACATACATACACATAACAACGGTAGAATCATAGTTGTAAGACAACCAGTGCCACTTAATATATTTCGACGTTCAATGAATGTACTATTACTGTGCTTATATTGAAAAAAATATATTTTAATTTTAATTTTTATCGATAACAAACAACATCACGCCCATCTCTCCGGCGTGGGTAGGAGTTATCGCAGGATCAGGCATGTAGGTGGAGCCAAGGTTAAGTGGCCTCTCAGATACTCACTATATGCTCACTATATGCTCACTGCTCCTTAGTACCTTAATTAGTAGGAGTGGTAGACAGAGATCACGGTACTAGTAATCGATGTTTGTTTGATACCGTTGGTGTGACTGGGGATGTAATAGTGAGGTTCTGGGTTCGATTTCTGTTGTGATGTTATAAGAATGATATTTTCTTAGAATTTTTGGTCTGGTCTATTTTAATTACTATATTTTACATACATGTATTAAATAATAAGTATGCGTATATTTCGTAAAAACATCGATAATCATTAGTAGCCATAACTAGTCTACTACTTACTACTTGTGCGAGAACAAATAAATTATATCATTATCATATAATTATCAGTCGTAAATATCTCCAAGGGTTAACACACATGCACATTACTTTTCATCTCTTTTGGGGTAAACACAATCCCAAAGACATAATACCTCCATGATCATTTATTGAGGTATACAGAACCACGCAAACATAGTAATCTTGATCGATTTTTAGGTTTAGTATACGATTAATTCAATACTCGTAAATATAGAAGATTTGTCAGAGTTGTCTATCCCATCGCCCAATATCGCTAGTCCTGACATAACCAGCTCATTACCATTCCACCCGCGTCCCAGATTATCACAGAGCGTGTTTTATGCTCAATGTCAGTTTTTAAGCGACTTACGTCAGTCACTCTGGTATATTAATGTGTTTTAACATACTTACATGCTAATGTTGTACACGCTATGTTGGCACGAAATGGAATGAAAGATTTATCAGGGTTAGGGATTATAATGAGAGGTCGCTAGCTGCTAGCTGGGTTTATAAGATAAAGACAAACGCGTTCACGACCATTAACCCTTGCCTTAGTCAGAGGTTCAGGTGTCCATCCGCAATTGCGAAGGTAGTAATTCTATGGACACCTCGAACCCACGTGTTGACCAAGTCAGTACTCAATGTGACAGGTGGTCAGCCATGTCGCCATTTACAAGCTATTGCCTGTTGCGGGAATAAGTAGGTTTCATCACATTTTCCCTCAATAGTCAGTGCCTATATACGGTGATAAGGCTCACTACCTATCACGTTGGGTGATGTCTATCTAGTGATACGCGGGCTTCGAACGACCCATACCTAACATGCCTTCGAAATTTCGGAGATGGGCATTCAAGCCGACTACCCCGCCATAATAAAAAAGGAAGTGTGTATACACAAGTCGTGAAGCGTATTTATGTATGTAATTCTATGGGCACCTCGAACCCACGTCTTGACCAAGTCAGTACTCAATGTGTCAAGTGGTTAGCCATGCTATTTACAAGCTCTAACTATTACCTGTTCGGTGAATAAGTAGGTTTCATCACATTTTCCCTCACCGTACTAAAGTACCTAAATAAAGCTCATCAATGTTGTTCTTGTTCCAGTATCAATGGAGACGAGTCCAGCGGCTCCTGGTGCTGGATGCAGCTGTGAAGAGCCCCGCAGACCAGAGCCAGATCCCCTCTACGACCACCACTCCTCAGAAGAAGAGCTGGAGGTAAGGAAGGAAGGAAGATAGAAAGATAGTGAACGAATGATATACATTAGTTATAAACATACATACAAGATACATGACAAAAAAAGCATTAAACTTGGTTAAGATAACGATTGATATACATTAGTTTTAAACATATATACATACAAGATACATGACAAACAAAGTATAGATCTCGAAGATAGGTTTAGGTAAGGTGGATTGTGAAGTTATTTGTTAAAGTATGTTAGTGCAACGTTTCGGGTGTAAAGAAATACAATATATCGATATATTTTAACATAAAACTAAAATATTACGTGTCACGTCTCTAATGATTAGATAGAACTTAAAAATAAACTAAGAACTTAAAAAAGACTCGATATAAAGAAATAAACTTAATAAAGAATCTAAGTAATTAACTTATTCTACATAACGGAGGCCTTAACGACGGTATAAAAAATAAATCTTTTAATAACAATCACGTCATTAAAAATGATCTAGTATGATTACCTTAACTTTATAAAATATCAAGTATTATTAACTATGTTATTTATCCTTTTTTATTTCCCAATAAATCCAAATAAAACCCCCAGGTAAATGTAAATAAACCCCTTAACCGCTTCACAAACTAAAGCAGCTAATGATTAATAATTAACGGAACTTATCGCGTAAGTTTTTTATATACTAAAATTACCTTTATTAACCCGACGTTTCGGCTACTTTGCAGTAGTCTACCCGTGACCATGGCTACTGCAACGTAGGCGAAACGTCGGGTTAATAAAGGTAATTTTATTATATAAAAACTTACGCGATAAGTCCCGTTAATTATTAAATCATAAAGCAGCTGATTACATGTTAAAGTCCCAACTTAACAAGATAGGTCAAAGAGACTCGGCGGAGCAAGGTCAAAGCGCGAGGCAGACGGAGGGGCGACTCCACGCGTGCCTGCCTCCGCACAATGGCCATACATACCTAGTGTATGGCATTGTATGGCCATACCTATACATTCACGTAGTTTAAGCTCGTGTAGAGCATGGTTTTGAACGTATGGAACTAAATTATGTATAGTGATTTTGGTAGGTCACGCAAGGTACATACATGAATATAACATATATGATAGTTAGATAGACTACACATCTAGTGGTGTATGTGTATGGCACTGTATGGCAATTGTGTAGCAATTTTTTTGACATATTGAACTCGGTTTTGCGCATAGTTAGTGATGATGATTGGGAAATGTTATGTGGATGAATGATAGTAGATTGTCAAAAGGAATATGTATGGGTGAAGTGGAAGGGAAGGGCGGTTACGTAGGGGCCGATCCAATAGGATATATAACAGTCAGATAGACGCCATATTAAAAAAGGGTGATGTTAGAAGTTATAAATGACAATGAGGCGTAAGTGGTTTGTCAGGATCAAGACAAATAAGGATCCAGGTTCTTTCTACCTCTCTATTGAGAAACAGGTGTGATCTGTATGTATGAAAGGTATTTCCGAGCTTCGAGTATGATTGTAAACTATAACTACATCCTTCTACACCTATTGGGTGGGTAACCAACATGGTTGTGATTTCTCTATTATAAAACATTGTTAACATGTAATTTTCGGTTTGCGCTAGTCAATGAAAAAAAAGGCTTATACTTAATTACGTCCTAACTAGGCAAACGTCAATTCCCAAATACATCGCAAGTAAATAAGAAACGATTCAGTGAGGTATGTGTCGCCGAGGTGAACGGACGTGTTTCAGGATGAGTACACGTAACTCTTGCACAAGAAGGCGGATTAAGTAACTACATCAGAGGTTCAGGAGCCACGAGCTTTCAGACTGGCGTAGCATGGGCTTCACTGAAATTTCGGTTTAATTTTGAATAAAATGGAATCAATGCGACAAGACCTGGATGTAAAAATAATGATATTTAGATGACAATGTCGGAGACTTGTAGAAGGTGTCTAGGATTAATTGAATGTATTATGCGATGCCCTGGCAAACTGTCATAGGTATTCTATGTCAATGCTTTTAGACATTAGATTGTCATGTTAAATATAATAGAAGAGATTTACTTATCTGAGGTAATATACAATGAGTGAAAGAAGATTATTATTTAACCAAATTACTAACGTGCTAACGTTATGCATCGCAATGTTACTACATGATTTTTTAAATATTATTCTAAAAGAGTCTTAATTTTTTCGTTATATCCACAAATATATACATATTACGCCCGTCTCCTTACAGGTATAATCAATGATCTAGTAACCCAACCTCCCGTTCTTATATATTACTAAATCTGCACTAAATTTGGGCAGTCCCTCCCATGCTAGGCTGAGGTGAATGCACTGCTGTGCACCGCGACCCACCCAATGTCATTTAACTCTGCTCCAGTTTTCGAACTGCACCGACAACGCGAATATTCACCTACGAGATGTCGCTACATACATACATATATATGTATGTAAGAGTACATGTAGACCGTAGGGTAGCTCAGTGGGGGTTTGACTTTGTGTCAGTGGGTACAGGGTTCAAACCTCTTAGCATGTACATTTACTACAAAATACTACGGTGAGGGAAAATATTGTGAGGATACCTACTTGTTCCTAGAACAGGTAATGGTCAGTGCTTGTTAATGGTGACATGGCTTATCACCTATCACATTGAGTACTGACTATATGGTCAACACGTTGGTTTGAGGTGGCCATAGAATGACTACCTTCTTAATTACGGAGATGGACACCTGAACCTCTGATTACCGCAAGTGCTAATGATCTTCAATGCGTATATTGGTTTGTTTTTACTATGACTTGGTGAACATACGAAGATTTCATCTTTGCAGCAGTATGTGATTGAGTTAGTTGACCAGAGGCCCAAATCTAATGCTTTTCGCAAAATCGTAGTTCAATCGAAATTCAGTAATGGTATGAAATTGTTAGTGGAGTAGCAAATGTGTCAAATTTCGCCATTGCAATGAACTGAACTGCGATTTTGATACACCTTAGTGGCTATGGACCGTATTCGGTACTAAACGTGATATACTACGTGCCGCCGATATATTGCCGTGCAAAAGCGCTGACTTATGCCTATTCCAATTAATAGGCAGGTGTCTCGTAATCCTAGGTTCTGCCAATTAAAAAGGGGTAGAATATGAATGGATTATAAATTCAAAGATCTCCTATATTAGGTTTAAGTCCGGTCTGGTAAGGTTAGGTTCGGTAAATAAGTAGGTTATTTTGACAATATATCAAATCATTAAAGTTAAAGTTTTATAGTGATGGGTAATCCACAAGACGTAGCCTGTATAATTTAGTCTCTCAGTGAACCCTTATCGTTTACCACCTATACCATACCTTAAGGATCTATCCCCTCCTAGAGACATCTACATACATACATCGAAGATACACACAATATCTATAAACATACAAACATAAATATATTACTACTACATATTGTCTTGTATCCCAACTTATCTATACCATAAAACATTTATATAACCTACATACATATTATGGTCATTTACGACATATTGTATGAAACATTTACCACACATACATACATATGAAAACGTAAGTCATACTGTGTGCAAGAACTCGCGATTCATAGCATGGTGTGCTGACTGCGCATGTTTTGCAGGTGATCAACCAATCAGCGTGCCCGGGGGAGGGGCGGCGGCGGGGGGCCTCCTCCCCACCCCCCGCGGCGCCCGAGAAGCGCAAGTGGCTCAGTCGGGCCCCAGATGACGACGAAGAAGACGCTAAGGAGGTATTTTACAAAACGCATTCACGACCATTAACCCTTGCGGGGTAGTCCGAGGTTCAGGTGTCCATCTCCGCAATTGCGAAGGTAGTAATTCTATGGACACCTCGAACCCACGTGTTAACCAGATAGTCAGTACTCAATGTGACAGGTGGTCAGCCATGTCGCCATTTACAAGCACTAACTATTACCTGTTCGACGAACAGGTAGGTTTCCTCACGATGTTTTCCCTCACCGTATAATTCGATGCATTTCGTAAATGTGTTTTTATTACGAAAATATACATAGAAGTTCATTAAAATCCATTTGCATTGGTACATGCTCGAGCGGGATTTGAACACTGTACCCACTGATACAGAGCCAAGCCCCAAACAACTGAGCTACGTCGAAGGTATTTTAATAGAAAAGAAAGTGTATGGCTGTGTGTTTGGTCTGACATGAGTATTAAGCTAGTTACCCCCTTATTAAGCTCGTTTCAAAAACATTGTTAATATCATGTCATCCACATGTGTTCATATTTTACGTATGGTATAATTTGGATAAATGTTGCCATAGCACACTTTAGACCCTATATAGGCTTCAAACTTTTGAATACAAACCACAACAATGAAGATTTTCAATCAGGATTGTACAAGAAACCCTTTTATTCCTAAACTATTCCCTGGATTAAGTAATCACGTATTATCATATTAGCGACGACATCAACACAATAACACCTAAGAATAAACAGCCACTATCTGGAAAGCAACAACCTTACCATCTATCACATTATATATTGACTTGAGTAAAACGTTAGCTTTAGATGACCAACGACTTTATATACCTAGCACACAAAAGAAACCCCATTTATACATCTTAAGATGCTCAACCAAAATGCTGCCTGTAGAATTAACCCCTTTAACATATACAATAAGTCCCTTTCCCATTCCAGGTGGAAACTCCGGTGCGTTTCCGTACGTCGCCCCCGCGCGAGGCCCTGAAGCCGAGGCGGACGGGTGCCGCCTGCGCGTGCGCCCCGCCGTCGCCCCGTCGACGCCGCGCGCAACCGTCCGCGCCCCCGCGGCGGCATCGGCCGGCACTCGACTTTGATAAGATGCAACAGGTATGTTCATCTTCCTATATGCTTGGATCTCTGTTAAATATGAAATGGATATTATTATTGTCTCGGGATGGGATGCAAAAAGAATGTTAACTAGCTGCTTCTTATCCCGGTGTGTCGTAGGAAGGGACTACATGACAGGGACAACCTGTCACCAATATTCCATATAACATGACAACCCCAATATTCATGCTAAAAAGTGATGTTTTTATGTCTGTAAGGTTCTGTCCACCTAGAAAGGGATTAGAGGACGTCTATATATCATTATTGAGTCCTTATTGCGATTAGGTACTGTCTTTCAACATTGAATGTTCAATATAAAGAGAAACAGAAAATTAAGTTAGTACGAAAGTGTGAGTAAGAAATATGGGTACAGTGGAAAAGGGTGATTAAAGTATGTATGTGAAGGAGAATGAATTGCATACATACATACATACACATACACTCATGTTCTTTTATCCATTTTAAGTAGTTTACGGAGGCATATCTTCTCAGTCACCTGTAGAATTACTTCAGTGATACAACGCTAATATTTTGCCTTAGATATTGTGTTTCCAAATTAGTGTTCACCACAAAAGGGATACAAGGACTTAATAATATGTATGAGTAGTTTAAATTATATATTAAAACAAAGTTTTTTAATTTAAACTCTGCATAAGAAATTTCACGTAACAAATAGAGTATTTCATAACTTGTGATAATAAATGCAGCCTGAAAGCTGCAGTCGTTAACCTTAGTGTAACGAAGGGCTAGTGACCTTGCAAAGGTCATACAGACCCGTGGGGTGAGTTAATACCCCTTTTGGGGTAGTCAGAGGCTTGAAGCTACCTTCTTTACATACATACATACACATCACGCCTGATTCCCTGTAGAGGGGTAGGTAGAGATCACGGATCCCCATTTGTCCCGATCCTGACAGACCATTTTCGCTTCATTGACATTCATACATCTTCTTATACACTCTCGGCGGTTATAGGTACACCTAACGTCACCTTTTTTCAATATAGCGTCTATCTGACTGTTATATGTCTTATTAGGCCGGCCCCTACGTAACCGCCCTTCCACTTCACTCATATATATATATATATATATATTCCTTTTGTCAATCTGCTATCATTCATCCGCGTAACATGTCCAAACCATCGAAGCATGCTCTTTTCAATCTTAGTCACTACATCTTCTTTCAAACCGCAACCTTCTTTGTGTATGTTTTGCTTAGTAGGTAGTACATGTGTATAATCAATTACCAAACATGTGTATGTATATTCTTCATCTTTGTATGGTTTACTTAGTAGGTATACATATATAATCAACTACGTATATACATATGTATATTCATGTCCTTTAATCCCTTTCGAAGTGAACAGAACCTCGGTGATATAATATCACCTAGGTCACTTATCACCATTAACTTAATCAACAACCATATTAGGTATCGAAAGAAAATAGTACCAAACTCTGCCTCCACCGGGAATCGAACTTAACGATTAGCGTTCAGATGGCTTAATTCTCACACTAATATATCCCAAATGGCGAGGTATTAGCTATGAAACTGTCGTACGGGAAAGTGGGGCAAAGTTAAATGACATTTATGCACAATGCAGCTGTAGGTCATTTACCCATGTCACCTTTAACACACATATGGGAATATAATCTATGAAAGGTATAGGTATAGATATATGAAAGGTTTTACTATGAGGCGACGATGAAAAGCCTATTTTGCTTGTGTTATTTTGCAACTTCACAGGAGAGCGATTTAAAGTAAAAAGTTGTAAAACTAAATCTTTGAAATTCATATTTTGTTAGATTTTCGTGACTCGCCAATTTAGACAAGATAACAATAATTAAATTATTTAAATAGATTTTTTTTCAACTTTTTAAAGCTTCTTATTTTTGTTGCATTTTCGTTATTTTCTTGACTCGCCAATTTAGTGAATATAACAGTAATTGATTTATTAACCATTTTTTAAAATTATTAGTCCTGTTTACACTTAATGATGTATAGCCCATTGCCTAGTCCCTTAGTCGCCTTTTACGACCCACCAAGAAGAAAGCCAGTTACTTTTTAATATTTATACATTTGGGATATCTTCAAATTCACACTATTTACTTAGTTAGGTTCTATTTTTAATCTAGGTCACCGGTGTGTTAGTTGAGTTCTAGGAACGTAAATAACCATTCGAGAGATGGCTCGATAGACTAATATATATGTTTATATACATACATTCACATCCTTCAATCCCTTTCGGGGTGGACAGAACTTCGGAGATTTCATATCTCCTAAGTCACTTTTACGCACAAATATTAGGGGTTGATGTCATCTGGAACATTGGTTACATTGCTAGTCTATCGCCTAATTGACCTCATTTACCCCTAGTCCCTTAGTCGCCTTATACGATACGCCGGGAAGAACGGCAGCTAGTTAGCATTTTTTTAACGTCCCAGCTAGCACGTTACATTTTTGTTTATTGTCTTACTAATTCTAAAGTTCATATTGACTTAAAACACTCAAACCCTTTTCTTATAGAGGCTCGTTTTAAAATTTTATTTCGTTGACAGCCATACTCATTGATTATACATACTCTGCATAGATATGTATACCAAGTGATTATAAATACCGTTCTTCCTTTTTCAGTATCTTACTGATTTAAGCATCACAATCCTTCAGTACCTTTTGGGATGAACAGAACCTTGGGGACACACATTGTTTACTTATAGCACAATCGCGAGTTTCGGAAATGCTATAATATACTATGGCTGGTGTCTTAGAAATATTTACAAATCACGAACCTTCTCTAAACGTCATTCATAATTAAAGACAAAAAATGACATACGCGTTCACGACCATTAACCCAGACAAGTCAGAGGTTCAGGTATCCAATTCCGCAATTTCGAAGGTAGTAATACTATGGCCACCTCGAACCCACGTGTTGACCAGATAGTCAGCACTCAATGTGACAAGTGGTAAGCCATGTCGCCATTTACAAACACTAACTATTACCCGTTCGGGGAGCAGGTAGATTTCCTCACGATGTTTTCCCTCATCGTAGTATTCGACGCATTTCGTAAATGTATTTTTATCACAAAAAATATAGAGAAATACATTAAACTTTATTTCCATTGGTACATGCTCAAGCGGGATTTGAACCCTGAACCCACTGATACAAAGCCAAGACTCAAACAACGAAGCTACGTCGAATTTATTTATTACCTTAATACACCATTCGATCTTAAGATAAAGTCTCTTACATATACATCTTAACAAGTTAAATTCTAAGTACAAATTCCGTTATATAAGTTACACAGTTATACAAGATTCTGTAGCGGGAAGCAACTTGGTATGAAGTGTACGCGTCTTACAAAAAACCCACCTTTCCGTTCGGTCCGGTCTGCGAATGAGTGGAATGCAATTCATTGAAGACCACACATTCATGCGTTTCATTCAATGGGTTTTTTTGCTTAAGAACCTGTAGTTCGTTACATATATGGTATTTTAAGACTTGCGGACTGTGGAGATTGGCTGTGAATTTGAATGAATGGAATAAACATATATATGTATAACATGCATAAGATATAACTCTTGTTTGTAAATTTTTGTTGTAAACGTTTTGTATTGTGTATGTTTTTGTGGGTCTAATTAAACGCTTATTTTATTATGTACTCATAATGGTGTCTTTATGACTTTCGAACTGGGAACTCAAAGAATTGATATCATTTCTATTACCTCTATTAGTTGTGTCCCATTGGGTTGTGTTGACATTAATAGGAAATTTGATGATGATCGATGTAAGTTTACTAACAAATTATTCAATGAAATATTTACACACGACATGCAAGGAAGGAACACAGCTAGACAGCATCAGGGGAAAATGACTAGTACGGAACTATAGCCTATCTCATTTTATATTAACGCATTATTTCTTTGAAGTGACTAGACATACATTCAAGTCATTGTACCTCTTTCGGAGTGGATAGAACATAGAGACATTAAAACATCTTTTTGTTGTTGATGTCATGATTTGACTATAAATCACATATTTCCGAATCACGTCGTAAATTGTATGTTAGCATAGCAGGAAATATAGCTTGACTTGTCTAATATAATAAATAAATACATACGCATTCTTATTTTGATACGTTTATAAATCACTTCGTAGAGTGTATGTACACCTAGCATAGTATAACATAATAGTAACATAATATAGTAACATAATCTGTGTTTTGACTGACGTTTCCATTGCATTGCAGCTGCGCGTTGGCGGGCTGCGCTCGTGGCGGGGCGGCGTGGGCGGCGCCTCGGCTGGCGAGCTGTCCGTGTTCTGCTGGTGAAGGGCGGCGGGCGCTCCGCTGGCTGTCCCTCGGGCTCCGCGCCCTGTCGCCGAGACTAGCTTTTAACGTTGCACGACCGATGTGAACTAATCGTAGTATCTAATTTGTTTTACTTTTCTTTAAGTACTAAATGTTACTGTTTGTTGTATGTATTCGTTAGTGAGGAAGTACAAAGAGACGCAGACTTGGGCCGCGCGGGCAGATCTCACTGCGCCCGCGCGGCCCGCAACTGAATAAAGCGGACAAGGCACATCTCTCGAGCGTTTCATTTGTACCTGAAAACCTATTTACACCTACATAGTGTTACATACCTACCCTACAGCGTGATAAGGCCTATGCTTTAGGTGTCAATGAAATCATTATGGAAACGGAATCAAATCCCACTACATATGATAAGGGGTCACCAAGGTGATGATGTACTCCAAGATTTTGACCATTGAGGGACGTGAATGTATGTTAAGCTGAAGTAAAAATACAAACACTACGAAACTTTAGTTTCAGTAATGGTAAGATACTTTGTCAACAAAGCTACAAGGGTTGCTTTCGCCACTCTACCCTAATTACCAAAGACATATCATAATAATAGTTATTCGAAAGTAATTCCTATTAGTTATTCAGAAGTTCGGGCGTTCATCTGGAAATGGTGCAGGACCATACCGACACCAAATTTCACCAGATAGTATGGTATGGCGGTATGCCAATCAATGTTTGTAGACAACCCCTATCGATAACTTCTAAACTATGTAAAACGCAATAACAATAAACAAACACACACGCATATGATATTTTAGGCGAAAGAAGTGTTGTTATATTCAATTATCAAACTAGTATAATGATAACAGTACTGAAACAAATTACTCTTTAAAACCTGTACACGTCAAGTTATTCTAATATTAAACAAGTCTATTTACCTCCATACTGAACAGTTATAAACGTTTTTATCGTACAACAATAAATCTTGTAACGTATGCTACATGTCAAAATTCTACAATGTACACAACTTATAAATAAACATGCTATTCACGATATTTTAGCAAAGCTATGCTAATTTCTCGTTGAGATGAGAAAATGACTTGCAAAAATGTTTATATTTACATAAACTCGCTTCAAGACTAGATACTCTTTCGGGATGGTTAGAAACTTGAGTGTCATTCTAAGTTCAACAAACCAGATAGCAACCAAAAAAAAACTAAATATTTAACCCTATCAAGGTAGACAGAAGCTTGAGTGAACGTATTTACGATAGCCTAGCCATTCATATCCTTATCTGGGTGATGAATCTAGCGGTTCAAAGATTACCTACCCAGGGGGATAACTGCTGCACTGTATTATTATGACATAGAATTCAGTAAATCTGTCGTTAGAAGTTTGACTCTGTATCATCGGGCACAGGGTTAAAACCCGAACATGATGATATTCTATGTTTAATTTTGCGAGATGCACTAATACGGTGAGAGAAACATCGTAAGCTTATATCTGGTCTAAGTAGTCATTACCTGTAAACACGGCTTAACGCCTGTAACATTAAACAATTACTACCACCAGAATTACGAAGATGGACACCCGAAGCTCTGACTGATAATGATCAGTTTTGGTTTCTTGTCAAGGCGGGTGTACATAGTGTAAAAAACAGAAGAGCATGTATGAGAAGGTTAATGGGTGTGAGTGAAGCAAGAGATTTGTCAGAATCGTTCCAGGTGGCGATCGATAGTCTGCTTATCCCTTTAGGGACGTGATAAATATATATATATATCTATATATAAAGTGTATTGTTTATGTTTGTATTATGAAATAGGTATAAACTAAAACAACATTGTCGTAATCAGCTTAAGTTTATTAATTAAATATTCATTCGCAACGGCATCCTTACGTCATACTTTTGTCAAGAGATAATATTTTCCTTCAAGCACTCTTTATATCACAAACGTTTTTTCCATTATAAATATTATCTAATTATTCCTACGCTTAACGTTCTATCGTCAATATTACGAGATTTTTTTCTTATAAACAATGAATGAAGATGGTTGAACTAATATGTAGCATGAACTAGTATGTAAATGAATTAATGATTTTGAACTAAAGGAATCTAATTCAAATTTATCTTCATAAAGAGAAGGTTTTATATAGAAATAGCATCTTAGGCATTTTATAAAGATCTTTTTTCTGAATGTAAAAATATTATTATCGTATACTGAATTTTTTATATGGCATGTTTTTATAGTTAAGTAATGCATTTTTATGCATTCTCTTTACGAAAAGACGCTATCTCTTTTTACAACGCATATACAAGTATCATGGAAAGAATTAAAGGTGTTTTAAACTAATAACTTATTCTAATAGTGAAACTTAATTTAATCAGTTATTTCGTAGTGATACTTAAATGACTGATTTTGACTGACAGCAGACTGTTTATATAAAAAAAATTACAAAACTAGTTACTACAATTACGGCTTAGTACAAATGGCTTTTGTGAATTCTATTTTCACGAAGTTTTTAGATAATTATTCCAAATATTACCGTTATAATAGTAAATTGTCCATATGAATAGGAGTTCGTCAATTACTTGGATAAACTGAGGAAACAACTTAAGATTCCAGTATTCGAATTGTCTTGTGTATATTGGATCACTGTAAATTCATATTTCCAATTTTTATCTCTTACATTACATTTATAGCGAAACCGTAATGATCTCAATTACAGGAAAATACAAACATTCTTTTTACATGTCGTCTAAACTTATTATATAACTAAATTAACTAAAAATGCATTGACTTAAGTATACCTATATCATTGAGAAGCTCTCAAGATAGTCTATCAATCTAAATTGAACCCAAATGACTATAACATCATTATGTAACCAGATCATTTTATATTGATGAAATGATTCTTTGTACTACCATAAAATGACCTACAATTTCACACTCATAGTAAGCTATCAAGCCTAAGGGTTTCTTACACTCATATCACAATACAACTACATGCCCGTTGCATTTTCATTGTTCTTTTTGGCGAAATAAGCTAACAGCGTCTTCTTGTGTTTCGGTGGGGGTTTAGGAGATTTTTCATGCGATGTACTGGACGCATTAAGGACTGTTAAAGGTTTCCTGTCCTGTACTAGCTTAGTCAACCAGTCCCGAGATTCTGGGCGTTTCCTCGGAGGCGACATCAGGGTTAGATGTGGCGCTTGGCCCTCTTGAACCCAGTTTGGCAGTTCCTGGGTCGCTGTCTCCACGCTTATGATGCGTACTTTAGTAAGAGAGACTTTCAATGGCGATTGCATGGCTATCCTAGGACTGCGCCGCGGGGATACTGAGTAGTCAGTGTCAGTCCGTTTCTTTGGGGTTACGTGTGACGTGGAAGGAATAGGTGATTCGGGACGCCTTTTCGCAGGAGTATGAGGCGATGGTGCGTCTTCAGCGTGCCTCTTGACTCCCGCTTTTAGCAAAGTCCTAGGCGGCGTTTGTTCTCGCCCCGTTTTAGGTTTCTTAGGCGATCCAGATTCGTGCTCATGTTCCTTTATAGAAGCATTGAGCATGTCAACGAGACAGCGTTTGGTACGTCTCCCGCTGCTGTTCACAGATGGCGTTGTAACACTTCTGCCTGTACTACGCTGAGACTGCGGAGTCGCTGACGATCCGCGACGTTTCTGTGCCCTCGGGGTGCAGTCTTGTGGAGGCCAGACGGGCAAGGTGACTTCCTCAATAGGCACCGTTTCCGCGCGACCTCTTAATTCATCTAATTCTCTTGGTTCATAGTTCTCTCTGCCTATTCTCCAGATTTTGTGCGTGGCGTCGTCACTGCACGTTACTAAGACGGGTTCAGCGCCTTTTCTCCAAGCTACGCAAGTTACTTCCGCCGCATGTCCCGTTAGACGGACTAAGGGGGCCGAATGCTTGACACTCCACACGTAGGCGCGGCGGTCGCTGCTTCCACTCGCCAAATAAGACCCGTCTGGACTCAACGAGGCTTTGATATAGAAGGAATGGCTTTGGTGACCCGCATAGCGCTGTACGGGCAGTGGTCCACGCGCTTCCACACTGAAACAGTACACCACACCATCCATACAACTCGCGTACAACCTCGTACGAGCTTCGTCTAACACTAAAGCTGTATACGGCCTTCTGGCACCCGCTCCAGCGAATGGAATAGAAAACTTTGGCAGGGGTTCTGTTTTATGCGCACTGTAGCTTTTCCTTAAATCCCAAGCTCTGATGCTGCCATCAAACTCTCCACTCGACAACAAAGTGTAGCCATCTTGGAAAGCGAGAGCTGTGATCGAGGCCGCCCTTGGGACGTCAATCCTGGCACGTTTAGACGGAGCTCTGCGCGAAGAGGGTGACGGGGCAGGCGAATGCGAGTGGCAGTTGATGAGACAATTGTCAGGTCTCGTCACTGAAACCGCCATTGCTGAGGTGCGGTCATCCCAGATGTAAATGTGACCATCCCTGGCACCTGTAGCGAAGAGTCTACATTCTTCCGGGCTGAATACCGCTGTCTTCACTGAACGGGTGTGTCCGTAGTAAACGTGTTTTCGAGTAACTCCACCTTCTATGACTTGCCATAAGCTGGCAGTGTGGTCGCCGCTCACGGTTACGAATTGCATGTGTTTAGGCATCCAGGCTAGGTCGAAAACTGCGTTGGTGTGGCATTGGAAGGACTCTAGATTGCGTTCGTTGCCGTATCGTAGAGTATTCTGGAAACAGAGAAGAATAAGATCAATTAAATTTGATTACAAAATCTACTTTGTATACAATATAATATCCCTTGGGATAGGTAATAGCCAGTGCCTGTATATGGCGTAATGTTGTACTTCATATCATGTTGGTGCTGCTTATCTTGTGAAATGCAGGCTTCAAATCGTCCATACCTAACATGCCCTTGAGATTTCAGAGAAAGGAACTCAAAGCTACCCTGTCATAATAAAAAGGGAATGTGTATATGTGATCTTCTGTACTAGAAGGTTATTTTTCTGTAAAGGAATTTTATTACAATTCCCTACGTAAGTTTTGTATACACAAAACCTGACCATTTTTGTCACTATGAAAATCTTTATTTGACCAAACAGTTTGCAACCAAAAAAACAGGGGATGAGACCATTGTCATTCATAAAATCATTCAAAGCTCAACATCAGGGAAAACACCATTGTTGCAGAGAGAATATAATTTATGTGCTGGCCGTTGCAGAGTAAATGGGAACAATTTTAAAATGGGGATCAAAAAAATACATATATTCACATCAGAGACTATCAATTGCTATCTGGAATGGTCCTGACAAATCTCTCTTGCTTCAATCACACCCATTTAACTTCTCATGCATGCTCTTGTTTTTACACTACATATGGATGAGTATCAAAGATAGATTAAACTCAATAGAATGGCAATTGTAAATGGCGACATGGCTAACCACCTGTCACATAGAGTAGTAACTATCTGGTCAACACATGGTTTGGAGGTGAAACTCCCACTATTCCGCTAGGGTTAATGGTTGTGAACAAATTGTTTTTGTCAATGGAATGGGGGGCTAACTCTGAAGAAAATGCAAGTCATAGGAAAAGTACAGGAATCCAGTCAAAACCCAACAAAAGTGTGTTTTCTTCAGCCAATGACATCATGCAAATGGTGGGAACACTAACAGTGTAGAACTAAATAGCATAGAATGGTAATTATTTTAGATACTACATCCAATGTTGTTTGGTATATAATGTAATCTTTGGGACACTATTACACCAATCACTTGCACTTCAGTGATCTAAATAGAAAAAGCTTGCATCTAGTGCGAGTAAAATTAAAAAAAACACACACCACAATAAGTCATCTTTTATAGGAAAAAATACCACATTGTAGAAAAAACTTCTGTAATGAATAAGATGAGAAATACATGCAATTGCAGATTTATTCTCAACCATTGCAGACAAAATTGGCATCTATAAGTTGTATCACACAACCAATCAAGATCTAGATCAATAGTATAGGGGCTGCATAAACTGAATAGATATCATTGGCCCCCATTACCTAGTGTGAAATTGTGCCTTGTTTAAAATGAGCAGTAGATTTAGGAACCTCATGAAGATACTAAAGGTTTTCTGATTTTCTGGTGACAGCTGGGCTGGCTAGAATAGTCAATATCATGCAAAATGGTCCTATGGGGTTTAAATAAGAAACGTAATAAAACTAAGCAGTACATGAACGGGTCATTACTTAAAAACCGACAAAACCAATAATGTTCCTTTAGTGAAGATCAACAACAACCATATTCACAACCTTTTATTCCTTTCGGGGTGAGAAGAACCTCAGGGATAAAATATTTACTAGGCCATTTTAAGCATTTGTGATTGCATGAGTTGCAATGTTATAATCTCCTTGGGAACATAGAGGTGTGAATATTACTTATTATGATTCTTTGTAATTTGTTCTTATAACTGGCACAGGGTAAAAAATCCTGAAAGCCGGAGTTTCTTGTTAGTTCTTCTCCGAGCCAGGGCTTCCGAACCAACGGTAGAATTATAATGCTAAGAGACAACCAGTGTCAGGCAATGTTTTGACTTTCAATGAATGTAGGTACTATACTTGTACTTATGTTGAATAAAAATATTAGACTTTGAATATATGCATCTATGTACGTACTCTCTCTTAAGTAACAGTATCTAGGATAGTTAGTTCTTGAGATGTGATCAAAAACATAAGAATTAGTAATGAACATAAAGATATATCCCAATCAAAATATTGGTGTTGTTTAATGACGCTTGGAGTGGAGTGATTGAACGACAGTATTAGATAGGTAAAAACAGGGCATGATGCAGTGTAGCCTGACCGGAAGTAGATTCAACAAGGTTCACTGATACATATTTTGATCTTCAATAACGATAAACCTTTATTTTTAATCAACTCTCACTATAAAAAGGACTTGTGTTTAAATCTTTCACTAAAGATCTATGTGAATTAGTTTACAATATCATGTGAAGTTGAAATGAAGATATTTTGATTATGTATTATGATCTATAGCTGAAATACACTTCTTACCTGTATAGCAACCAGACCATCCTCGTTTGCCAATCCCAAGATGTGTTCATAGCCATGTGTCTCTGCGAACCGGCATGCAAATATTGGTGTTTCTTGTTCTAACGGTATCGCTCCTGCCCAATTCTGAAGCCCATAGTAGGACTCCTGAGGCAGGGTAACCAGACGAGATAGCACACTATCATAGCCAAGACGGTAATCTGGAAATATAGAGGCCCTAGGTAAATCATACCATTCAAGTTTAAACAGAAACATAAAATGGTATTTTTGTACTTACGGAAGCCCAACTGGCGGTCAATCAATCCTTGAACATCGTTCATTGTGGTATTGGTGACGAATTATTCACATTTTAAAACCAATTCACAAACAGAACTTTCACCACTATTCCAGAAACACTTGGAACAAGAATAAAAAACTGACGAAAGCCCGCGAAATAATAATGAACACAGCACAACCAACATGCAACTAGAGATCGCGCCACATACGGTGGCAGTTGGAGGCGTCGCCACAGTCGCGTAATTCAGTGTTACCAGTAAACACGCCAAAACTAGCACTCACTGTGCCATACGGCTCGATACAGTATAGGTTTCATTTGTAACGGTCTTTGGTTGCAGAGCTATAAACTCAAATAAAACAAATTAATATATCAAAGTCAAAATATGTTTATTAAACTATTTCAAACATGATTAATAATTAACGGGACTTATCCTTCTTATTATATATTACATATATTATGTGTTCCTTCACTCTGTCCGCAATAGACCGTTTAGTGTGTTCGACGTAGGATTTCCCACAGCTGCAATCAATCTTATACACACCCTTATATCTTATATCATGAGTATAAATCGCGAATCTCTTAAAACTATTATTTCAAACATGGCACTGAGCATTGTCTTTACATATTTTTTACCGAGGTTAGATCAGCGGAGACCCTAGCTTGGAGAAGAACTAACAAGAAACTCCGCAAATCAATTTATTATAATCACCCTTAACAAACATAAAAATTACAAAGAGTGGGCAAAAAACACAACGTTGGTAATACTAAATTTACCTTTCATACAAAATAACACGCAATGGCGGTAACGTCAAATTTAGTTCCAAGTTTGGCTACTGCCACCTTATGTGGCGGGATCTCTATGCGCAGTACGATAACTTCAACTGTCATTTTGACTGATTTGAATGTTGGAAATGTCAAATAATGTACTGTTTTAGCTTTAAAAAGCTTAAAAATGCATTATTTAAATGTTATTCGAATTTACATGTTAAAATAACGAATGATGACTTATTATCTACTTACACTAAAAAATATTGTGTGATATTAAGTATAAGTACGTCTAAATAAAGAGATTTTAATTTGTTATAGATACGTATTAATTTTAATGTTAATGAGTACAAACATTTCATTTTACGATGAGACAAAATGTTTTTATTGACATACAGTTGTCAACTAAACAACATTATTCATCCAACCAAAAAGCAATTTCATTTCTTCTCATGATCGTTTTAAGCTGCTGTGTAATTTCTTCGTGAATGTGTAAATAGTACAGAACGACTAATGACCGACCGGCTTATTTTGTTATGTTGTCTAGCCTGTGGAGTCGGCCATATTTTCTGCACTGTTTGTTTGATTCACCAAACAGAAAACTTTTAATTACAAATCCACAAAAATTACAGTAATGATCTTTTTATGTCGATATGAATTCTGCACAGTATCGAGTCTACAATAAGATATCTTTATATCCATCTTCTAAGTCCTGTTATTCGCTTCCAATCATCATTTCATTTCGCTAGCAAAATTAACGTTTTTGTCAACATTCACTGCGAGTAAAAGCTAAATTAATTCGAGAAAACCTTCATCGCACTTTGTCTAAAGGCAAGGTAAGTGCATAGTTGTTATTTAAATGAAAACGAAGCTGAAGTATGCCAAAATGTATAGTGTAATGATTTCTTCAATGTTACAGGTGCATGGAATGTGAGGATCCAAAGAATAATGGCAAAGGGCCAGCTGAACGGGCATCCACTCTGTCCAAAGGAATGGAAGAGGTTGCCTATTGGATCAAAACGAAGCGGCCGCCATGCCTCATGGAATACGATCTCGCACAGCAGCGCAAAACGGGCGAAAGCTCTTGCACAACCTCGTCGCCCTCCAAGCGACAACGACTCACCTTCATGGACGATGAGTCCCACTCGGAAAGCGGAAACAATGCCCCACTCTACTTTGAGGCCAACACTAGCCAAAATCGCATCCACACTATCCCCAGTGAGAACCACTCATCAGACCCTGACTTCAACATAAAACCAAACGCTAAGCGCAAGAAGAAGCAGCCAGACGTCCACAAAGTGTCTCCAAGACGCAGCCCTCGCGCTAAAGTGCCCGCAGTGGTTGTAACTGGCAATCAGAACGTTAAAGATGCAGACAAACACCACCCTCATGCTAACACTTCAAACTCTCGCCTCAAGGCTAAGCCTGTTAACACTACGTTTGACGAAGTGAGTGACGTGTCAGGGTTTACTGCCAACTACATTAGATCAACAAAGGGCAAGGGACGCACGAAACCTTTGTTCAACAACAGCTTGCCAGCAGAAGCTGCAGTGCGAGCTACAGGGGCCAGCAAAGCTAAGCACAGCACCCACACTGACGTGCAGATGTCTAACAAGAAGAATAAGGAGCTTAGCTCCAATGAGGTTATACCCAATGGTACAAGTAGATACCCTAAACGGATGAGGAACTCTAAAACGGCAGGCCAGTGCACAAGCGCAGGTGCTCAGCCAGTCCGGCAGTCAATGAAGGTGTTGAGCGCCCAGGAGCAGAGGACGCAAGCCAAGAATAAGGGTGGGAATGGCACCTGCTTCTCGGACAGTGAGGATGAGAAGCCGCTGCGCCCCACTAAGTTCTTCTCCTAGGTGGCCATTAGTGTTCATGAAGTGATCTTACCTTACCTAAGGACTTGTAATATACTGTTAGTTGTAATGTAGTGACTCTACTCATGTAGGGATGTGTGGTGGGAGAATCGCAATGGGGGTTCTGTGCTGGCAAATAGAAGTTTTAGTGAGTAGACATGATAAATATCTAAAATATGATAAATAGTTAATATGGTTTATAGTAAAATAAGGGATCTAAGATCATCCAATTAATCCCGTGTCATCCTGGCTACTCCTGTTGCGGCTCTCCCCTTGATTGTGCCATTGTTTGTATTTATTAAATTATTTGGTAGCACAAAGTGAGAAAATTGTGTAAAGTATTATTTAATGTATGGCTGCCTGTACAGATTTGTTAATGACCTTTTACACTGAAATTAAGAATGTAAATTTTAAGTTGTTGTAAATAGTGTGCGATGCGTATTGGGTGACTAAAATAACGAATAAGAACACCATGGATGTACTATACAATGATAATTTTTATTCAATGCTATTAATATCCTTTTACAATTAATGAGGCGTTTTCATTTGATTTTAAGTTTTTTACAGTCTTATGAAAGTTAAATATACTGTTTTGTTAAAGAATTTTTTTTGTTTCTTATGAAATTTTATTTTTATTTTGTTAATGAAAATGCTATAATACAATTTAAAAAGCATTTCAAAACTTTACAGAACAACAAATAAATAATATATTACTATATATTTAGTTTATTAATATCACAGAAGAAACAAGAAATATTGGAACTATTATGTGTTTTTAGCATTTTTGTTGAATTATTCCTGCAACTGGCTTTCCAGCGGGTGATCCTGTACTTATGACTGTTACCCAAGTGATAATATTATATACCTAGAGTGTAAACAAACATCTTTTACTTTGCATCTCTCTCTTCTATACTGTATTGACTACCTGGTCATACATCTGAGTCCAAAGTGGTCATAGAATGATGACCTTTGAAACTGGAGACAGACATCTGAACTGACTGCCTCATAAGGGTTAATGGTTTTGAAAGTGTTGGTCGTTCACTCTTTTGCCATCCAATGACACTTATATTGTCATCAAGTTCATTTGATTAAAACTTATATAACAGAAATGGAAATAACAATGATTTTTATAATGCTACTAGCGACCCGCTCTGGCTTGGCACGGGTATAAAATGTATAGCCTACTCCACTATTTAATGGATGTTATTATACATATAAACCTTCCTCTTGAATGTATTAAAAAAACCGCATCAAAATCCGTTGTGTAGTTTCAAAGATTTAAGCATACAAAGGGACATAGGGCCAAAGAAAGCGACTTTGTTTTATACTATGTAGTGATAATACTAAGTGATGACAATAAAAGACATACTATACTCATACCCATAGCCTTCAATATCTCAGGGTGTTACTATTAAAACTACCTCTTCTATCACTCTTAGCATAACTATTGGGGTTGTGATGGTATTAATATGGCATATTGGTCAAAGGTTGCTACAACATTGCACAGTAGATCCACCTACAAATTCATAGTGACAAACTTCGCTGAAGTAATATAATATGTACTACTATAGTTCATTGTAACCCACTTAATCCAATAAAATTATGGGTAAATGAATGTGCTAAGGTATGTATTGGTCGTCTATCATGAGTGCTCACCACTGTGCTGGATAAACAACCTATTCTTTCAAACAAAGGATATAGTGCAGGTAAAATACTATAACCTGTATAGTATTATATTATCTGTGCTATAACTAATATTCTTTTCAAATAGCTAGCAGCAACCACAAATCATGATAGGCAATTGAAATTTCTCCGGTGATGCTGTTGAAGACTTGTGAAGTTAATGGACAAGCTTCCTTAAGTACTGAAATACATATTTCATAGAACCAAAAATTTACTACTTTATATTACACACACACTTTATATTATGGATGCAGATTCAACATACTTACATTATATATATACATATTTTAATTGGAATCTTTTATTTCTTACTTTAGTAGACAAGAATGTAATAATAAGAAAAATAATAATAAATTCAAGTAAGTAAAAAATTTTTTTTTTATGACATCCCAAATGTACATGTTAAAGTTACAAGAAAATAAGCAATACCAGAGATTGTTAGATATTTTACTACTGTGAACTGATAAAACTATTTTGATAACTCTCGACATTATCTCTATTTCAAATAAGCGCGCCATTTTTCAAGGTCTTTGGCTCAACAAGTCAATGACCTGTTATTGTTGGCTGTTTACAAGCAATCAAGTGTCTCGTTTTCCGTAATATTATGTAGTTAGCTCAGTTGCTTCTCATACGAGCATCATAGAACACGTACTCGGTAAAACAGTGTACCGATCTATTGGCTGAACACTTTCCTAATCTTGAATAAATTCTAGGTAAGTACTTAAATAGATAAGGTGGTATAAGTGTTTGTTACTTATTATTGAAAAAAAGGACTGATATTTATAGCAAACCTGCACCGGGTTGTGATTAAGCTCGTGTCATTGCATAAAGGTAATATTTTCTGTATTTTTACTATTCAACTACGTTACACATGTATGCTTAATTTACTTTCGTACCGGATGTACTACCGCTCTATTGAAACTGAACTAATTTATGACTTTACGCATTTTTATAGCATCTAATTCGATATTTATATAAAATAATTTATGATTGAAGTAGATATGTACTTATAAATAGTTTAGAAATGCCTATTTAATCGGCATAATGAATCTGACATTGACATAAGGCGGGAGATTATTTTTTATTATTTTCCTAAGGAAGCAACATGGCTTTGGAATTCGACCGAAAAGTGGTTCTCGTGACTGGTGCCAGCACAGGCATAGGAAAGGCAGCTGCTCTGCTGTTCGCCAAGGCGGGGGCGCACGTGGCCCTCGTGGGCCGCAACCAGGAGAACCTTCGCAAGGCTAGTGACGCGTGCTCCCAGCAGCTGCGGAGACCGGCGCTGCCCATCGTGGCGGATCTCGCCAAAGAGGGAGAGTGCGAGAGGGTCATAGCAGAAGTTTTAAAACAATTTAAGAGGTATAGTAGTCTTTTTAGATTAAATAATGTAATATTCTTCGTATTAAACATTCATATTAATTGTCCCGTGCTAGCTGGTACGTAAAAAGAATGCTAACTAGCTGCCGTTCTTCTCGGCATATGTGACTTAGGAGTTATTATGTCACCGAGGTTCTGTCCACCCCGAAAAGGCTTAAAGGACGGCAATGTATGTGTGTATTGAACAATCAGTGCGTCATACGGAGCCGAGACTTAGAACATGACAGTCGATTTGGCTCACCGATTACATATCGCGTTGCGAGCAATGGAATATTCGATGCTGGATATCTCGGTAAGGGATAGAATCCAGAACAAGATTATCCGACAGCAAACCAGAATTATAGACATTGTCTATCGTTGTTGCAAGCTTAAGTAGCTATAAAACCTAACTTGATAGATAATAACTACTAAGTGAAATATTTAGGTTTCCTAAAATAGTGTAACTCGTTTAATTTACTCTGACTACCCCAAAAGGGTTTACGGTCGTCAAACTTGTGTCCTATTATCTCTTATAAGTTTATCAATTGTTATGTCTGGAGTTATTGTTGTTGAGTTCGTTGATATAACTGTTATCATGTAGGCATTTCAAATGATTAATTATGCAGAATACAATGTGCTATTGTGGTACGTAAATATAAATACTAGTACCCTTTCTCTTCGTTACTTAGTAAGAAACAACTAAATATTTAATGGCGTCTTTTGGATTTTGGTTAAGCTGTTAATCAATTTACATATAAATACCATCACAATAGTGCATTTATCATACAGTCCCGAGTTGATTTCTCTCTCCAGTCGGACCCTAATGACTGACGATCGTGACTTATCTGGCAATGCTGGACTATGCTCTTGCACTGATGCCCGTCCTCTACTTGCAGCACTCATGGTATTGGCACACTCTGGTTTGTCATCTGCTCAGTCCATCTGTTGGAGTTGATCTGAATAAATGATACTAGGTACCATATACGACATTTTTACAGAACTACCGTGTAGTATCAATTACATATTCCTAGCTCTATGTTTCAACAGAATTGGCAGAAATTCGTAACCTTGAACGATCCTGACAAATGTTTGACCAAGAAACCGTACGAAACAAACACTCTCATTACCAATAATTAACCTTAGTAGTTACCTACTGTATTTTTATTGCGAAAATGTTCATAGAAAATCAAAAATACTTCATTTCCATTAGTACATGCTCCGTTGTCGGATTCCTGTACCCAATAATACAGAGTAAAGCCCACAACGACAGACATTATACAAATATATCTAAGAACATTCACATAATTCATTTTCCAGACTAGACGTCCTAGTAAACAACGCAGGAATAGGTTTCCGAGCGACCTTGGAGCGTGGTGACCTTAAGGGTTTAGACGAAGTGATGGAAACCAACGCGAAGGCGGTGTACCGGCTCACGAGGGCATCTCTGCCAGCCCTCCTCGAGACTAAGGGCAACGTGGTCAATGTGTCCAGTGTCAGTGGTACCATGGCTTCTGTAGGATCCCTGCCGTATAGTATGAGCAAGGTAAGTACTTATAGTCTATTCGCGTTAAGTAAATAGTGACGTCATATTATATAGACGTTAAACTGACCAATGAGACGTTAGTTAATGAGTAAACAATTCACATCGACCAATTGCAGACAACCGTTAGCACGTTTCATTGGTCAAATCGTGCAGACATGATGACGTCACTATTTTCTTAATGCGAATATACTATACATACAAAACATAAGTACATGACGACCTCCGTGGCGCGATCGGTTAGACACCTGAACGCTAATCGTGAGGTCCCGGGTTCGATTCCCGGTGGAGGCAGAGTTA
The DNA here is from genome assembly GCA_030578115.1 of Leucoptera coffeella. Taxonomy (NCBI): domain Eukaryota; kingdom Metazoa; phylum Arthropoda; class Insecta; order Lepidoptera; family Lyonetiidae; genus Leucoptera; species Leucoptera coffeella. Next base: position 56,513 of record JAMBLF010001226.1, read on the forward strand.
AGAACTGCGCTTTTCTTCTGCTTTCCAGTCTGGTCGTTGATTATATATGTATTTATCTATATATAATATGTACACATTTCTTTAATATACGTTGAATAGTATCCTTAACACAAGTCTTAAATGTACTTAGCAAGGGGCTAGTTCAGCTTAGCTGCATCAAATACTGAGACAGCACCTTTTCACTGCATCAAGTGCCTACTTCTTATATGTATGTACGAGTATTGTTGTTTTATCAGTGTGTATAAATAGTGTTATGTCAAAATGTGTAGCAGTGAATAAATGTTTTTCTTTCTTTCTTTCTTTCTAGTTCAATTGGTGTAATAATGTCCAAATATTATTATTATTATTACATACCAGTCTTAAACGAACTTACCAAGGGCCAAGTTCAATTGGTGTAATAGTGTCTCAATTATTATTATACATACACCTTCACGTCCTTATATCCCTTTCGGGGTATCAAAACCTTGGAGACATGAGACATCTCCTTGATAACTAATTACCTTGAATAATGGGGTTGTGATATCATAAGGTACAATGCTGACAGGTTGCTAGCCCGTCTTCTAATTGATTTGATAATACTCTATTAAATTCAATACATCGTGAGAAAACATATGTATCACTATCGATAGTAACATCAGTCTGACTAATACTGACTATATCAGCGAATGATGATGGACTCACTACCTGTCATGTTGGGTACTGGCTCTCAGGCTTCGAGTGGCTTGTGGAGTGGCCAAAGATCTTCATAGATTCACTCAAGCCTTTAACTACTTCAAAAGGATAAATAAGTATCCTTATTAAATAGGACATATTCTTCTCAATGTGGTTGTACGCAGTGTGACGTACAGAAGAGCATGTGTGAGTAGGGTAATGGGTGTGAGTGTAAAAAGGGACTTTTGTCAGGATCGTTCTATGTGGCGAAAGATAGTCTCTGCCTATCATGTTCGGGACGTATATACGTTGGGGACGTTGAGTTATTACTTAATCTCAAAAAGATATATGTAAAAATAGTTGGTTTCTTAGTTTTATCTAGACGAAGTACATTCTTATCTGGATCGTATACTTTCTTTATTTTATGTACCATTTATGTTATTGTCTATTCATACTCTATATGTGTTCTGATGTACTAGTAACTCGTATGTTATTTTGTACTAATTATTCTTCTGTGAATTCGCAGGCTGCTCTAGACCAGTTCTCGAAGTGCGTGGCGCTAGAGTTAGCCCCCAAGGGGGTTAGAGTCAACACTGTCAGTCCAGGTGTCACGGTAAGATATAATACATAGACTACGTTTATAAACGCCAAGTATGAATATGTATATAATTGTGTAAATAAGTTATTCACCTTATCCAGCCTAAGTAGGTTTGAATGTAGGAAAAAAGTAAGTGCATGGCTGCAAACTGTAAATTATACTGACACTGAATTACTCTTGAATGCTAATTAATTTTGTAAACCTTATGTAAGGGTTGAGCATACTCACCCTAAGATACAGGGCTCTGCCCTTTTTTTAAAGAGTATGTTATTTTTTGTAAAATGATGTATCTTTTACTGAATAAACTTTTATTATTCTTTGATAAAATCGGGAAAGAATGGAAATATATTCGTAATATTTTAAATATCCAAGCATAATTACACGGAAGTTGTCTGTAAGATTAGACGGATCCTTAAAGTCCAAAAGCTGTATGTATATTAACCTATTGTTCCAATAATAACATCTTCTCCTTGGTATTCTTTTTCGCCTTTCATGATAAAGAATTGGAATTACTTACCGACTTTTTTAGTGCGATACTAGGTTGCATTAATCGTTAATTTTAACTCCATCGCTGCTTTAAAACTAAACTGAAGAAACTCGAAAAACATTTTATCTCAAAAAGATTAAATTATAAGTACATAAAACATATTAAGTTAATAAAAAGATAAAAAATGTATTTATATTTAATCATTTTTTTAAATTATATGCAATTTTATGTCAAAAATATATCAACTATATTATAAAACAACGTTTTTTTGCAAAATAGTGTTTTTTGAGTTTCTTCAGTTTAGTTTTAAAGCAGCGCCATGTTCCATTTGAATACAAATACTGAGGTTAGAAAATCGATGTCTATTTTAGGCCCAATATTGAGTATTTGTTTTTATTGATATTATGTTATACATTGACGACGTATTTTACATATTTATAGGTCTCAGACTTCGTGAAACGCCTGACCGGCTACACGGATGAGCAGTACGGCGCGTGGCTGGCGGAGGCGGCCAAGGGCGTCCCGCTGGGGCAGGTGTGTCCCGCGGAGGCCGTGGCAGACGCCATTGCTTTCCTGGCCAGCCCCAGGGCCGCCTTCGTCACCGGAGCCCTGCTCGTGGTTGATGGAGGACTGCAGCTGGCAGGGGCTGGTAACTCAAACCTCATGGCGAGGCAAATAAAGTGACATCTCGTGGGGGATAGATGTACTAAATAGTTTAGGAAAAAAGATGTAGATGGCGGTAAATTTTTGTAAAGTGTATAAGCTTGTGTTTTGTGTAATCGTTTGTTTTTAATAAAGATAATTGGTGTTGATGGTGTTTTTGTTTTCATTGAATTGTTCTATCATAAATCCAAGTTTTAGGCTATGTACGTAAGGAATAATACTAAAAATACATAATCTTTTCCATACATATGTACGGATATAATGACTTAATTGTCAACCAAAGACGATTAGCCATTCAAACATCACCCACACGCCTAAACAACAGAGATAGATTGTAAGTTTGCTTGTCGCTGTTAGAAGATAACCTATCAAGATGAGTTTTCTGATAAATATCGACATTCATTGACTGCAATATCTGAGATAATAACTAATAAATATTTGGATTATGAATGGATTGATAGGCTGGTTTCCTCACGTTTATCTCACCGAAACCACAGCTATAAGAATACTATCCTAAATTAACAGACTGTCACTATTTTACTTATTCCGTTACCATGGAAACGTTATTATCATTTTGATTCTGAACCGTAGCATTGACTGATAAATGAAAGTTATAATAGACTAAAAATTACTAGAAATGAATTACGAATATTTAATAGTGGCGAAGTATATGCCCTATAAATATATTCCTGATAAGGCTTTTTAATATAATAAATACATACATAATATATTATTTTCACGCCTCTACGTCCCCAACTTTCACTACCATAAGTCAATGATGGATTCAGTACAGGAATACACTGTTAATAAGGTATATTAAATAATACATACATACAACATACGCTTCACGACTTGTGTATACACACTCCCTTTTTTACTATGGCGGAGTATTGAATGCCCATCTCCGAAATTTCGAAGGAATGTTAGGTATGGGTCATTCGAAGCCCGCGTATCACTAGATAGACAGCACCCAACGTGATAGGTAGTGAACCGTATCGCCGTATATAGGCACTGACTTTTACCTATCCTGAGGGATAAGCAGGTTTCCTCACGATGTTTTCCCTCACCGTTAGCGACTGTAAATTATGTACGTAAATGAAAAACACATATTGTAATTTCTTTCATTGGTACATACCAGACTCGGGATTCGAGTATATTAAATGCACTGCCAATTCCATTCCAATTATACAGATACAGCTCAGTCTACATGATAGTCGACTAGCGACCCGCTCCGGCTTCGCACGGGATTAAATATATAGCCTACTCCACTATTTAATGGATGTTATTATATATATAAACCTTCCTCTTGATCACTCTATCTATTAAAAAAAACGCATCAAATCCGTTGCGTAGTTTCAAAGATTTAAGCATTCAAAGGGACATAGGGAAAGAGAAAGCGACTTTGTTTTATACTATGTAGTGATTGCTCATATGATATTAACAATAAGTAATGTAAGATTGTGTAATAGGGTATGGAATAGTGTGATTCGTGAACGTTGTAATGTGAAAGAAGATGTAGTGCCAAAAATAAAGACAAGATGGATGAAAGGAGGGTTACAAAAGTTAGAGTTGGACGGGGTAGGCCGCGTAGAACTTATACAGATCAAATTGGAGACATTCTTCTCTAGGAGGGTGTATATAGTATAAAAGCATAAGAGCATGTATGAGAAGTATAATGGGTGCGAGTGAAGCAAGAGAGATTTGTTTGGATCGTTCCAGGAGGTTATCTATAGTCTCCGTCTATCCCATTGGGGACGTAAAGGCGTGATATATGTATGTAATCATATCTTTGTTGAAAAAAAAACTATTTAATAACAGTGACGCAAAACATCGTAAGAAATCGTAATTATCATTCATAATATAAGGATAATATATTATGTTAATAATATTTACATACTAAATAAAGTAAAGAACACCATTTTCGGTGAGAGAACCTACCTATTCTTCGGAAAGGGTAATATCAGAATTGGTATATGCCGATACGGTTTACTACCTATTCTTTTCAGGACTACGTTTGAAGGACGATAGTCCTTTTCAGGAATATCCTTGAAGGACGATAGTCCATTTCAGGAATATCCTTGAAGGATAATAATCCTTTTCAGGACTACGTTTGACAAATATTAGTCCTTTTCAGGACTACGTTTGAAGAACAATAGTCCTTTTCAGAAATATCCTTGAAGGATGATAGTCCTTTTCAGGACTACGTTTGAAGGACGATAGTCCTTTTCAGGAATATCCTTGAATGATGATAGTCCTTTTCAGGAATATCCTTTAAGGATGATAGTCCTTTTCAGAACTACGTTTGAAGGACGATAGTCTTTTTCAGTAATATCCTTGAAGGATGATAGTCCTTTTCAGGAATATCCTTGAAGGACGATATACCTTTTCAGGAATATCCTTTAAGGATAATAGTCCTTTTCAGGTTTATGTTTGAAGGACGATAGACCTTTTCAGGAATATCCTTGAAGGATGATAGTCCTTGTCAGGACTACGTTTGTAGGACGATAGTCCTTTTCAGGAATATCTTTGAATGATAATAGTCCTTTTCAGGACTACGTCTGAAGGACGATAGCCCTTTTCAGATATATCATTGAAATACGATAGTCCTTTTCAGGAATATCCTTGAAGGACGCTAGTCCTTTTCAGGAATATCCTTGAAGGACGATAGTCCTTTTCAGTAATATCCTTGAAGGATGATAGTCCTTTTCAGGACTACGCTTGAAGGACGATAGTCCTTTTCAGGACTACGTTTGAAGGACGATAGTCCTTTTCAGGAATATCCTTGAACGACGATAGTCCTTTTTAGGAATATCCTTGAAGTATCATAGTACTTTTCAGGAATATCCTTGACGGATGATAGTCCTTTTCAGGAATATCTTTGAAGGATAATAGTCCTTTTCAGGAATATCCTTGAAGGATGATAGTCCTTTTCAGGACTACGCTTGAAGGACGATAGTCCTTTTCAGGAATATCCTTGATGGACGATAGTCCTTTTCAGGAATATCCTTGAAGGACGCTAGTCCTTTTCAGGACTACGCTTGAAGGACGATAGACCTTTTCAAGAATATCCTTGAAGGACGAGTCCTTTTCAGGAATATACTTGAAGGACAATAGTCCTTCTCAGGAATATCCTTGAAGGAATATAGTCCTTTCCAGGACTACGTTTGAAGGACGATAGTCCTTTTCAGGAATATCCTTGAAGGACGATAGTCCTTTTCAGGAATATCCTTGAAGGACGATAGTCCTTTTTAGGAATATCCTTTAAGTATCATAGTACTTTTCAGGAATATCCTTGACGGATGATAGTCCTTTTCAGGAATATCCTTGAAAGACGATAGTCCTTTTCAGGAATATCCTTGAAGGATGATAGTCCTTTTCAGGACTACGTCTGAAGGACGATAGCCCTTTTCAGATATATCATTGAAATACGATAGTCCTTTTCAGGAATATCCTTGAAGGACGCTAGTCCTTTTCAGGAATATCCTTGAAGGACGATAGTCCTTTTCAGGAATATCCTTGAAGGACGATAGTCCTTTTCAGGAATATCCTTGAAGGACGATATACCTTTTCAGGAATATCCTTTAAGGATAATAGTCCTTTTCAGGTTTATGTTTGAAGGACGATAGACCTTTTCAGGAATATCCTGGAAGGATGATAGTCCTTGTCAGGACTACGTTTGAAGGACGATAGTCCTTTTCAGGAATATCTTTGAATGATAATAGTCCTTTTCAGGACTACGTCTGAAGGACGATAGCCCTTTTCAGATATATCATTGAAATACGATAGTCCTTTTCAGGAATATCCTTGAAGGACGCTAGTCCTTTTCAGGAATATCCTTGAAGGACGATAGTCCTTTTCAGTAATATCCTTGAAGGATGATAGTCCTTTTCAGGACTACGCTTGAAGGACGATAGTCCTTTTCAGGACTACGTTTGAAGGACGATAGTCCTTTTCAGGAATATCTTTGAATGATAATAGTCCTTTTCAGGACTACGTCTGAAGGACGATAGCCCTTTTCAGATATATCATTGAAATACGATAGTCCTTTTCAGGAATATCCTTGAAGGACGATAGTCCTTTTCAGGAATATCCTTGAAGGACGATATACCTTTTCAGGAATATCCTTTAAGGATAATAGTCCTTTTCAGGTTTATGTTTGAAGGACGATAGACCTTTTCAGGAATATCCTGGAAGGATGATAGTCCTTGTCAGGACTACGTTTGAAGGACGATAGTCCTTTTCAGGAATATCTTTGAATGATAATAGTCCTTTTCAGGACTACGTCTGAAGGACGATAGCCCTTTTCAGATATATCATTGAAATACGATAGTCCTTTTCAGGAATATCCTTGAAGGACGATAGTCCTTTTCAGGAATATCCTTGAAGGACGATATACCTTTTCAGGAATATCCTTTAAGGATAATAGTCCTTTTCAGGTTTATGTTTGAAGGACGATAGACCTTTTCAGGAATATCCTGGAAGGATGATAGTCCTTGTCAGGACTACGTTTGAAGGACGATAGTCCTTTTCAGGAATATCTTTGAATGATAATAGTCCTTTTCAGGACTACGTCTGAAGGACGATAGCCCTTTTCAGATATATCATTGAAATACGATAGTCCTTTTCAGGAATATCCTTGAAGGACGCTAGTCCTTTTCAGGAATATTCTTGAACGACGATAGTCCTTCTCAGGAATATTCTTGAAGGATGATAGTCCTTTTCAGGACTACGTTTGAAGGACGATAGTCCTTTTCAGGAATATCCTTGAAGGACGATAGTCCTTTTCAGGAATATCCTTGAAGGATGATAGTCCTTTTCAGGACTACGTCTGAAGGATGATAGCCCTTTTCAGATATATCATTGAAATACGATAGTCCTTTTCAGGAATATCCTTGAAGGACGCTAGTCCTTTTCAGGAATATCCTTGAAGGACGATAGTCCTTTTCAGGAATATCCTTAAAGGATGATAGTCCTTTTCAGGACTACGCTTGAAGGACGATAGTCCTTTTCAGGACTACGTTTGAAGGACGATAGTCCTTTTCAGGAATATCCTTGAAGGACGATAGTCTTTTTTAGGAATATCCTTGAAGTATCATAGTACTTTTCAGGAATATCATTGACGGATGATAGTACTTTTCAGGAATATCCTTGAAGGATGATAGTCCTTTCCAGGACTACGCTTGAAGGACGATAGTCCTTTTCAGGACTACGCCTGAAGGACGATAGTCCTTTTCAGGAATATCCTTGTAGGACGATAGTCCTTTTCAGGACTACGTTTGAAGGACGATCGTCCTTTTCAGGAATATCCTTGAAGGACGATAGTCCTTTTCAGGAACATCCCTGAAGGACGATAGTCCTTCTCAGGAATATCCTTGAAGGAATATAGTCCTTTCCAGGACTACGCTTGAAGGACGATAGTCCTTTTCAGGAATATCCTTGAAGGACGAGAGTCCTTTTCAGGACTATCCTTGAAGTATCATAGTACTTTTCAGGAAAATCCTTGAAGGACGATAGTCCTGTTTAGGAATATCCTTGAAGTATCATAGTTCTTTTCAGGAATATCCTTGACGGATGATAGTCCTTTTCAGGAATATCCTTGAAGGACGAGAGTCCTTTTCAGGACTATCTTTGAAGTATCGTAGTACTTTTCAGGAATATCCTTGAAGGATAATAGTCCTTTCCAGGACTACGCTTGAAGGACGATAGTCCTTTTCAGGAATATCCTCGAAAGATGATAGTCCTGTTCAGGACTACGTTTAAATACTTTTTTTTATATTTGGACATTATTACACTAACTCAACTAGCCCCTTGCTTGCTAAGTACATTTAAGACTTTTGTTAAGGTACTAGTCAACGTATATTTAAGAAATATATACTTTTTTAAACAGGAAAATACACATACAACATATTTAAACAACGACCAGACTGGAAAGCAGATAAAAAGCATAGATCTTTACTCTACCTCCACCGGGGATCGAACCTAGAGCTGACGATTAGGTGCTCAACCAATCGTGCCACGGAGGTTGTCAACTATACCACTTGGGTGATCATAGAATTAATAATTCTATAATTGCGGAGATTGGCATGCGAATCTCTGATTACCCCGCAAGGGTTAGGTAATGTATCAAAATACTAAAAAATCACTACATGTAAATTTAGGTACCGGATGTGTAATGTGTGTGAAAAAATCATATCAATTTTTGTATGATTTTTTCCTACGTGAGCATGCAAAATTTCTATTGCACAATATTTGGTAACATTTCATAATGTTTCGTAATATACGTAAATATTGAGCAATATTGTATGTTAAGATATAATGTGTAATTTTTTGATATTGTGTTTATAATGTACAAACAACATTTATTTAGAAAACATTAATAATATAATAATTAATAATAGATAATAAATGAGTAATAGTATTTTAAATTTATATACATATTATATATTTTAATACATTTTTATTAATGTATGAGAGTTGACAGAACTGTACTGTATCACAACTTATTTTATAATTATTTATAAATTAAATTATTAAATAGTCGTTTATATGTAATGTAAGGTATAATCGGCGTATAATGCCACGATTATAATAAAATACTTTCGTGTGGAACAGAACATATGTTAGGATGGAAAAGGTCGAGCTTAAGTACCTATACATCCCACGATATATACCTACTCTATTGTGGGGTGTGATGGGTACGTATGTATGTGTTGTAGAATAAAGACTATTTTTGCATACTATTCCAGACTACAATTACATTTATTTTATTATTAATTATTAAATTCGACGTAGCTTAATTGTTGAGGGCTTGGCCCTGTATCAGTGGGTACAGGGTTCAAATTTTAATGTGCACTGATATTTTTTTATAGGTTGTACATTAAAGTACAATTACTGATGTCTTACTACATAAATGTTAGGCACAGTATAGCAAAAACAAAACATGATGTGATGTAAACAACAAAATACATTTTATGATTAATAATTAACGGGACTTATCGCGTAAGTTTATATATAATAAAATTACCTTTATTAACCCGACGTTTCGGCTACGTTGCAGTAGCCATGGTCACGGGCAGACTTATCGCGTAATTTTATTATATATAAACTTACGCGATGAGTCCCGTTAATTATTAATCATGAGTATAAATCGCGTATCTCTTAAAACTATAAAATACATTTTATATCAATCAAACCGCAGACCAAATGATCACTGCATGTTCCTTATTTACTATTTTTCATGCAATAGTTTCTTGTTGTGTAAACGTACTTAAAATGAGATGCACTCGTACCAATTTCGTGCACTCAGGTGTAGGTCAAATTTTCCTCTTCGTTTTTTGTTATCCGCTATCCTTAAACATGTTTTGATATAAAAAGATCCAAATATTGCAAATAAATATCAGTCAAGGATGTGTATACTGCGCATTTTCATTTTTATTAAAATTTAAAGTTGTTTAACAAACTTTTGCCTAAAATAAATAATTTCTTAAAATTATTACAAAATGGGTTTGGATTTCGACGGAAAAGTAGTTTTAGTGACTGGTGCCAGCTCGGGCATAGGAAAGGCAGCTGCTCTGCTGTTCGCCAAGGCGGGGGCGCACGTGGCCCTCGTGGGCCGCAACCAGGAGAACCTTCGCGAGGCGAGTGACGCGTGCTCCCAGCAGCTAAGGAGACCGGCGCTGCCCATCGTGGCGGATCTGGCCAAAGACGGAGAGTGCGAGAGGATAATCCACGACGTACTCGCACATTACAAGAGGTAGGGCAGGCCTGAATTGGTTAACTCATTCAGAGCCAAGCACACGCCTAGCGTGTTCTTGAAAATTCTACTCGCCACGCCGCGGACACGCCTCGCGTGTCCATCGATTATATCTCGAAAAGTACATGAAACATTTTATTAACAATTTGTGTAAATGGTAATAACCACACGAATAACCATATATTCACGTGGTTTCGACTTTGAAAGAAGTTATGTTTATACTAAAAACGAATACCTTGTGTAACGCTACGCTACGCTACGCATGTTCTCTTTGAGTATGCGACCAGAGATTCTAAAAGTTTGTGTAACTTTCCATCAAACTCACTACGGCTTGTTTTATTCTTGCAATTACGTTTATTAGTGAATTTATTATAATATTAGTACTTACACAATAATATGTTTCAGAGTGATTTTAGTCGATAGATGAGTAAATAATTTATATACCATATAAATAACAAAAAATATTATAAATTTAATAATATATAAGTAAGTTTGAGAATTACATCATATTTAATTTACCTATTTACCTAAATATCCATATTCCGCCATAATTCCTGGTTTAAAATCACTATACTGTTGCCACAACCTTATCTCTTTCGTTGCACAAACAGAACTAAGGGAATTAACTACCAAAATGTATTATTAACGTATTTAGAAACATTAAACTTCGCGCAGAGCCAGTAATTTTTTCTAATTCGCACAGCCGCGGACACGCCTAGCGTGTTCATGACCGTTTGTATGGCGGCTCCGCTAGTTAGACGCTGAAAAATGGCGCGGTGTCGAATGAGTTAAATGAATAGAAATGCAATATGGAAATTATGAACATCCCTAATAAAGCATGTCCTTGTTTTATTAACAGGTGGTTAGAAATTTAAACAGTGAGCTTTGATTTACAATTTTACAGAACTTTGCAGATGTAATTTATGAGAAAAAAGGTATTGTAATAACCAGTCATTAATATGGCATATTTATTGATCAAGCACTCTTCACAATCACAATTGGTGAATTACTAAAGGCACAGATATAAAAATACTATACTAATCTAAAGGTAACCTATTAGACATTTTATCCATACATATGTGTTTTCTATTCCTTCCAGGCTAGATGTTCTAGTAAACAATGCTGGTATAGCATGCCGAGTTACCCTAGAAAGGGGGGACCTGTCAGTGATGGATGATGTACTGGCAACCAACGCGAAGGCGGTGTACCGGCTTACGAGGGCATCTCTGCCAGCCCTCCTCGAGACTAAGGGCAACGTGGTCAATGTGTCCAGCATCAGTGCCACCAAGCCTCTTGTTGGTGCTCTGCCGTATGCCATGAGTAAGGTAAGAGATCATACAATGTATAAAATTGTAATATTTGGGACGTTATTACACTAGTTGAACTAGCTTGTTGCTAAGTATATTTAAGATTTGTGTTAAGGTCATTAACAAATCATTTTGTCCTAAAATATTTGACCTTCAGACAGTCTCTTGAACACTCCTAATTTACAGAAAAAGTTTAGGAAATACTAATTCATTTAATGTTCATTCATTCCTTTCATTTTCATTTCTTTTAACAAATAGTGTATTAGTACCAAAATAATAACTAAATTATTTCAACTACTGCCTTTAGACAACTGTACACTTTTAGACTAATGTATATTATGTTGCTTTAGTCATAACATGTTATTTCAGGCTGCCCTGGACCAGTTTACGAGGTGTACAGCGCTTGAGTTAGCCCCCAAGGGAGTGAGAGTCAACACTATCAGTCCTGGGATTACGGTAAGAAACACTTGTTTGTATAGGGTAGTTAGAAGTTTGAATGATTATTGTCTTTAATACCTTAAATTATATGGTTTATCATATATACTGTACCTAATTTAACATAAACAATGATTTAACATAACTGTTTCCTCCAACCATTATAGTCTATAGAATTTATATGGAACAGTGGTCATGGGTTGCTAGCCCATGACACAATAGAATCCATTTACCGTTGGTCCTTTAGTCGCCTTCAATGACATACCGGGAAGAATGGCAACTAGTTAGAAGTCTTTTTAAGTCCCAGAACTAGCATGGGAAATCATATTACCATGATATTATATGCTTAATCTAAGGACACCTTAACGTGATAAGTAACTAGTTCTTTTTATGGTTCTATCAAGAAGGTAACCCTATATAGTTAGGAAAAGAAAAGCCTTAAAAGTTCAAAGCATTTGGTCCCTTATTTCAGAGTTCAGACTTCCTGAAGAACACAGTAGCATGTTCAGACCAAGAAGTGAAGGACTGGTTGGAAGGCGCCAAGAAACTGGTTCCCATGGGCGAAGTATGCACTCCGGAGTCTATAGCTGAGAGCATAGTGTTTATAGCTAGTCCTAAAGCGTCTTTAGTCACGGGTGCTCTGCTTGCGGTCGATGGAGGCTGGCAATTAGGCTCGGCTAACACTTCAGGCCTGTTAGACCAGCACGTGAAGTGACATCTGTGTTTGAGTAAATGTACTAATGTTTGAATAGTATTTGTTGAATGTGATAACATTTTGCGGGTATTGTAAATATGTTTGAATAAATATGTTGTTATGTTGTAAAATTTGTTTTTTATTTATTCAGTGTATGATCATAGCATTGCAACATAAAATCTACATGAATTTTAACATAAAACAATCCTAAATAGTTATTAATAAAACAAAAATTATACATAATATAATTATATAATCAAACGAATAACTCAAACGCCATCTATGATATTCCCACAAAACCAAATTAGTTCTTCCACTCGACACTAGATGACACTTTTACTTTTTAATCGGAGCCGGTTCACCAGCCCCTGCCAGCTGCAGTCCCCCATCGACCACGAGCAGGGCTCCGGTGACGAAGGCGGCCCTGGGGCTGGCCAGGAAAGCAATGGCGTCTGCCACGGCCTCCGCGGGACACACCTGCCCCATCGGGACGCCCTTGGCCGCCTCCGCCAGCCACGCGCCGTACTGCTCATCCGTGTAGCCGGTTATTCTTTTCGTGAAATTCGATATCTGTTAATGGTAATAGTTAGGCATCTGTTATCTATCTTTTATCACATTTACGAAATGCGTCGAATACTACGGTGAGGGAAAACATCGTGAGGAAACCTACCTGTTCCCCGAACAGGTAATATTTAGTGCTTGTAAGTGGCGACATGGCTTACCAACTGTTACATTGAGTACTGACTATCTAGTCAACATGTGGGTTCGAGGTGTCATAGAATTACTACCTTCGTAATTGCGGAAATGACACCTGAACCTCTGACTACACCGGTAAGGTTAATAAACGCGTTTGTGGTTTGTCTTTTAGAATTATACAAGTATCTCACCGTAATGCCTGGACTGACAGTGTTGACTCTAACCCCCTTGGGGGCTAACTCAAGCGCCACGCACTTCGAGAATTGGTCTAGAGCAGCCTGCGAATTCACAGAAGAATAATTAGCACAGAATAACATACGAGTTACTAGTACATCAGAAAACAGAGTATGAATAGACAATAACATAAATAGTATATAGAAATAAAGAAATTACACGATGTAGATAAGGATGTACTTTGGTAGGTAAACTTAGGAAACGAAGGTATAATAACTAACTCAAAAAGATATGTATAAACACTTCGAGAACTGGTCCAAAACAGCCTGCGAAAGATTAAGAAAGGAATAAGGCATAGGCAATACCTAGATGGACAACTTCTAAAAACAGAATCTTGGGTGAGCATCTACATTGCCTATATGCTGTTGGTTTCAGTGAAGGAAAACTGTTTAAGATGCCTTTTTTGAAACAGTTAATAATCAGTAACTATACTGTGACTCGAAGCCCGCGTTTTACGAGATAGACAACACCCTTAGATAGGTAGTGAACTGTATCGCCGTATATAGGCACTAAGGGATAGGCAGATTCCCTCACGATGTTTTCCCTCACCAGTAGCGACTAGAAATTATGTACGTAAACGAAAACATATACATATTTAAATTTCATATGTTGGTACATGCCAGAGTGGCCCATACCTAACATACCTTCGAAATTTCAGGGATGGGCCGATGATTACCCCGACACAATAAAAAAGGGAGTGGGTATACACAAGTCGTGAAGAGTATGTATGTATGAATGTTAATAAAAAAGAACTATTCTGTGACAACGTTTACTTCCAACTATGTTGGATACTGATTTACCATTACAATTCTTGGTTGCTGCCCGACCTTCCGAAGGAGTTTTACGATCGTTAATATACAGGGTGTAACAGAAGAGTGTAGTCATACTTTAGGGCTAGATTCTCTATCACCTACTTAGTGTAATTGTAAAGTTTTAGCTCGATATCTTAAAATCTAGAATTTTCCATAATCTGATACTCAAAAATGAGTAAGTACCTAAGTACAAATATTACAATGTCCCATCCCTAGTGCAACTGAAACCAACTAGTAAACAGAGAGAGACAAAAGAAAGTTCGGCGCCTTCATGATTACCGCAAGGAAATTCAATTCGCACTATTTCCTTAGCATTAAGTCTCATTTTCCTGAGACATCGGCATTCGTCAAAAGAATCAGGCGCCTGCTACCTATTGCAGTAGATTGTGTTATTGAGAATTGAACGTTATTCATTACGCAATAAGGCTCAAAATCTGTTTGTAGTAAATATGGATTGGGATTTTTGTCGGCGATTCAAAGTTTGTTTACTTTTCAGTAGGTTATTGAGAATTGTATTCTGGGACTAAAAAAGAATGTAACCGGCTGCCTTCTACCCGGCATCTCGTAAAAGGCGACTAAAGGACTAGGGGGTTTGTAAGGTATTTTGGGCGATTGGCTAGCCACCATCCCCAGTGTACCAAAATCTTTTATATCTTTCTCCCCCAACGACAGGCTAAACGTGACAAAAGGGTCTTTGGTATCTTTTGTTCTGTCCACCCCTTCGGGGATTATGGACGTGATGCATATGTATGTAGGTAACCAAACAAATTTATCTGACCTTTCTTTCACATACAAGATAATTTATTGAAGCCTGCCAACCTGGTTATTATTTTTCTAATAAACATCACGACTGTAATGCCTTATTCAGTAGTTACCAGGTGCCTACATAAAAACTAAACGTGACGGAAGAGGTTTTATGTTTTACCTCTTTAGGATTTGAAGCCAACGTTTAGCGTAACCTAATCATAAAACTTTCACTCTTTCATAGGAAAGTGACAGGTAGTTAATCCTCGTAAGGGTAGACTGAACTTAGGGTGACTTAAGATAATTAGCATTGGGTCACATTAGAATTTCAATAGAATCAATACTTAGGATAATAACTGTGACACGGAGTCACTTTAGAAATAAATAGATTGTCAGCCTTTCGACCAATGATAGTTTAGTCTCTTAGTCGCGTTTTAGGACTTAGGTACTTACCGAAAGAATGAATTCAAACTGGATAAGTACATAAACCCAAGACAAAGTATTACATAATCTTTATGTTTTAAAAAAAACTATTTAAAACATAAATTGAATATCAATATTTGAATAATCTTATTACCCTTCAAATTATGTTATTATTAACTAAGTTAGACTGACCTGTTGGTTTTTATTGAGTTAGCAAATTCTTGATAAGATTCCGTACAGTTTCACAACTTTCACATCAATAGGTAGTAGGTATCATGACACTGAACCACTACACTTCTTAGTTAATAATAAACTAAGATAATTATCAGCTATTTGCTCAAAACGGTCGGCCCCAAACACTCCCACACACAACATCATATTATAGTATTCATTATTACTAAAAGACATATTACTTAGTTTACTTTTACGCACGAATCTCGAAAATCTCAATATGCAAAAACGTTGCTAACTGGACAGGTGTCAAAAATCAACTGAGTAACTAAAAATTAACAATAGGTAAATTTCACTCAAAATTCTAAGGGCGATTCCATACAAGCGTAATTTGATTAGATACCTGTATTTGTGGTTACTTACCTACATTACATTTGAACATGAGAATTTTATTTAATTTAATGATCTACAACTAAAGATACTGAAATGATGGTGTTACGTGCCTACTGATAATGTATTATGAAATGCCCGTGCTAGTCCGGGACTGTCCAGTGCTGGTCTGGCATAAGTTAAATAGAATGTAACCGGCTGATTTCTTCCCGGGATGTCGTAAATGGCAACCAAGAGACCACATGGTCGGAATGTGTGGATAGATGGTATCCACATGACTAAATCATACACACAATCGTACACGATATCTCCCATAATCCCCATAAAAATCAAAAGGAACGAGGAAGCCTCCGTCTCGGTAGGTATTTAGGTAAACAAAAAAGCCCATATAGCCCCTTAAACGCCTCTTACGACATGCCGGGAATAAGGCAGCTGATTACCTTTAAGTCCAGACCGTTACGAAGATAAATAGATAGGTAATAATTATAAAAATACCTATTATAAAAATGCGCAAGCGACGGAATGTAACATAGCTACGTTTACAGGTAGGTATAGGTAACATAACTAACAAACGCCGTAATCTTCTTAGGTTTGGACTTTGGACAGAATTTAGGCTTCTAGCAGTCTCCACGGTCTTATTTATTATGTGACGTCACGGGATCTCGCAAGACTTGATGGCAATAGGTAATAAGTGATAAAAGGTAATTCTACGACGACCCTAAGCGATGATTTACGACATTAGGAATGCTAAGCTAATCAAGTACCTAACATGTTCCACGCGTTAATTATGTAAAAAAGTGAACGCATAATATTACAATTGTATGTGAACTCGCCCTAATATCAGTGGCGGCGGCGGGCGGCTTTTCACAAAGAATGGACGGCACCTTCAAGGTGTTGGGGGTGGGGCTTTGAGCGGCTTTCCTGAAAACGTATGACTTCGCCGCCTACCTAGACAAGCATTATACTGAGATACTCATAGTGATGGGTCGGAATTTTGTTGCGATCAGCTGATCGTGAATGTTACTCATTTTCAGATAGATGTAAAAAAGGCAATTTCAGTCCGATCCCACTGAAACATGGTATTTAGATTAATTAGGTGATGCTTTATACGACCCTGAAGTATTGCTACACTCTTCTGTTACACCCTGTATATATGTATGTAGGTACACATATAACGTAAAAATAGGGCATGCACACAATCCATAAAATCGTAGGTATATGCAATCTGTCTTATATTATGTTTGAGCAAAGATGTAATGAAATAGGAATATCGTATAAAGTATCCAGGACAGAATTTAGCCTTCACATACAAAAAACTAAAAAGTATTACAGTCGAGTGAGTAGAAGATACATTATAATATTTTGTTATGCAAAAGGACGAGACATATTGGTTTGTTATCTACTTGTACAGTAGGGAAAACATTTTTTATATTATTGATAGCAATGAACATAAATTACTCACGACCTAGGTTTTATGGCTTTTACGACAAAAGACAAATATTTTATTAATAGATACACATGTCCTCTTATCCCTAACGGAGTAGATAGAGTCTCGGCCTGTTGCATTCATGTGGAATATTGGTAACTAATTGCCAGCACATCACCCACGGCATAAGATTGAATTTACTCTTAGTACTCTATTAAATAAGATGTAGTAAGCATCATATCTCACTCACTTTATTGTACTGTGTACCGTTATAATAAATTTTCTCCAAGGTTTTCTCTACCCCTATAAGTGACATGTTTTACAAACTCCGTGGCGCGATCGGTTAGACACCTGAACGCTAATCGTGAGGTTCCGGCTTCGATTCCCGGTGGAGACAGAGCTAAGAACTATGCTTTCTTCTGCTTTCCAGTTGGGTTGTTGATTATATATGCTATATATGTATTTATATAAATAATATGTATATATTTCCTAAACATACGTTGAATAGTACCCTTAACACAAGTCTCAAATGAAATAACCACGGCACAAGTTCAATTGATGTAATAATATCCTAAATATTAATATTATGTATATCACGCCTACCTTGCTCATAGAGTAGGGCAGAAGCCCAATCATAGGCGTGAACCCACTGATGCTGGACACATTGACCACGTTGCCCTTAGTCTCGAGGAGGGCTGGCAGAGATGCCCTCGTAAGCCGGTACACCGCCTTCGCGTTGGTTTCCATCACTTCGCCCATCAGAGATAGGTCACCTGTCTGCAACGTGGCGCGAGATGCCATAGCGGCGTTGTTTACTAAGATGTCTAGTCTGGAAGGTAAAGGAATGTATAATATAATATTGTAGGACACTATTACAATTTAACCAATCGCGCTAGGGAGGTTGTCGAATACATACATATACATTCACGTCCTTTAATCCCTTTCAGGGCCGATAAAACCTCGAAGATACCTGATACCTCCTCCCTCCTAGGCCACTTTTTAGCATGAGTATTGGGGTTACGATGTCATAATGGAACTTTGGTAACAGGTTGCTAGCCTATCGCCCAATAGATTCAATTTACCTTAGTCCCTTAGTCGCCTCCTACGACATGCCGAGAAGAACGGCAGCTAGTTAGCATTCTTTTTACATCCCAGCTAGCACGAGACAGATGTAATAAGCGATGTTTATAGTTTACATTAGTATTCATCTAACCACTTCAGGCCTGCCCTACCTCTGGTAATGTGCGAGTACGTCCTTGACAATCCTCTCGCACTCTCCCTCTTTGGCGAGATCCGCCACGATGGGCAGCGCTGGTCTCCGCAGCTCCTGGGAGCACGCGTCACTCGCCTTGCGAAGGTTCTCCTGGTTGCGGCCCACGAGGGCCACGTGCGCCCCCGCCTTGGCGAACAGCAGAGCGGCTGCCTTTCCTATGCCCGAGCTAGCACCGGTAACTAGAACTACTTTTCCGTCGAATTCCAAAGCCATTTTGCTTCCTTAGAAAAATTATAAAAAATAAACTCCCGCCTTATGTCAATGTCAGATTCCTTATGGCGATTAAATAGGCATTTCTAAACTAACTAACTAACACTACTTTTCCGTCGAACTCTAAAGACATTGTTAATGTGTGTAGTGTATAAAGGTGTATGTATGAGTAAAGCTGTGAAGTAGTTATGTTTATGTGCTTTGTAATTGCTTTTATGAGGTGGCGGATCACGAAGTTAGTTAAGGCACGGGTAATAAATAGGTATATACTACGTGGTACCTTCTTGGTTCGTTTTAAGGATTTCGAATAGGTTTCATATTCGTAGATCTAAATAAAAAAATAGCTATGATTTTCATTTCAGTAAAATAAATATATCCATTTATTTTATCAAACACTTATTTTTAAATAGTTTGACGTATCTAAACAGTAAATAAAATAAAACTAAACTTAAAGCGACATCTGTCATTGAATAGCAGTAGCGTTTAGTTTGATTATCGAAAAGCAGATGTCGCGCTTGGTACATGTTTTAAGTTTAAAAAATATCTGTTATTTTTAAGGATGTTGTACACTAATAGAAGAGTATTTCAATGTTCCTAAATACCAAAAATAATGTTCCTAGATTAGTTCCTTAGAGTCTTAATACCTTTAGTTACATTTTAACCCAGTTAATTACGATAAAAACGATATAATTCAGGAACTGGTTAACTATTTCCTATTTATCTCCGAATACCCTTCTTAATGAGATCCTACTAAAGCAGGTGAACATTCCATCAAATGCCATAAAATTAAAAGCAATAATAGAAAGAATATCATCTCTTCAATAGGATAAAAGTGTTATAATTCTATTCCAAGATTATTACGCATGACCACACTGTTATTGCATTTGAAAATCGAATGTCACATTTTGACGTGGGAATATTTTTTTTATTATAACGTGACAAGTGCCATACACCTTTCTACGAAATCTATAATACAGAATAATAAAGATATAATACATTTTTGACAGATACGATATTATTCGTTGTTATAATGCTATGATCTTATTATTAACAGTTCATATATCTATATAGCTTTGACTATAGTGTTGTAAGAAACATACTTAAATATTTAAATATGTTTGGGTTTGAATTTGGTGATAAATTGAATTTATAAAGCAGCAGGCTGCAGGTATTTGTGTGTCAACTTGTATTTTAAGTAATTTCTATATATATCCATAATACTGCCAGAAGTAATGCTTATATACAAGTAACCGTGCAAATATATTGTCTTTTTCCACCCTAATACGAATTCAAGTATGTGAACATATAGTTATGTAACTATAATCAAAGGTAACCCATATTTCAGTCGTTGTTACTTAAATTTTTCAAATCAAAATGCCACGAAATGTCTCAATCAATTCATCTCAAAGGAAATTAGTCCTTTGTAACTGACACCGGGGGTTGCCAGCCCATCTGCTTCGTAGCAAGAGACAAGCCAATCGTTACGTTTTTACGTAACATTATCCCTAACGAAAACAAATGTTTTAGTTCGTGCGTAACATGTTACTGAACAAATAATTTCCTTGCCTGATCTTTTAAAAAACATAACTTCTGACAGCTCCTTGACAGCTCGTGATATGATACATGTAGAGATCGCGCCACATACGGTGGCAGTTGGAGGCGTCGCCACAGTCGCGTAATTCAGTGTTACCAGTAAACACGCCAAAACTAGCACTCACTGTGCCATACGGCTCGAAACATTATAGGTTTCATTTGTAACGATCTTTGGTTGCAGAGCTATAAACTCAAATAAAACAAATTAATATATCAAAGTCAAAATATGTTTATTATACTATTTCAAACATGATTAATAATTAACGGGACTTATCCTTCTTATTATATATTACATATATTATGTGTTCCTTCACTCTGTCCGCAATAGACCGTTTAGTCTGTTCGACATAGGATTTCCCACAGCTGCAATCAATCTTATACACACCCTTATATCTTATATCATGAGTATAAATCGCGAATCTCTTAAAACTATTATTTCAAACATGGCACTGAGCATTGTCTTTACATATTTTTTACCGAGGTTAGATCAGCGGAGACCCTAGCTTGGAGAAGAACTAACAAGAAACTCCGGAAATCAATTTATTATAATCACCCTTAACAAACATAAAAATTACAAAGAGTGGGCAAAAAACACAACGCTGGTAATACTAAATTTACTTTTCATACAAAATAACACGCAATGGCGGAAACGTCAAATTTAGTTCCAAGTTTGGCTACTGCCACCGTATGTGGCGGGTACTCTAACTTTATTTCGAGACACTTTTTCGTATTATAAAATGCACATCTGTAATCTTCTAAGAAATGGATTTTTTCGAGTTTTTTAACATGTACTCGTAAATAATGGCGAAAATCTAACTTATTAACCAATATATTCTAAATTCCATTATGTTCCTTGTTTCTACAACCAATTGTTAAGAAAAGCAACCTACTAAGATTCTTTTTACCCTACACAAAATTCATACATTCACGTTACAGAACCTTGTAGAGTCGATAAAAAATCCTTAGTCTCACAATGCCTTGTGAAACATTGCTGACATACTGCTATCCCATCACCCAATAGATTCCCTTTACCCCTAGTCCCTTAGTCGCCTACTACGACATGCCGGGAATAAAAACAGCTAGTTCGATCGTTTTTCACCCCAGACTAGCACGGTCATATCTTTTGAAGTGAAATTGTAAAAGTGTGTGATAGGGTACAGAATTGTAATTCGTGAAGGAGGTAAGTACATAATATGTCATGCCGTGAAGAACGGCAGCTAGTTAGCATTCTTTTACGCCCTATCTAGCACGAGACGAAAGCTGTATGCATTCTTACGGATATCATTTATTTTGTCTGCCTCTTGACACTTCAACCTGTCCGGAAACCAAATAAGCCGAGGTGTGAGACAAAGGACTATTACAATAGTCAATTACAATAGGTAACCCGATAGGTGATGAAGCATTGAGCGAAATAATTCACTCGTTTTTCACAAACGTAAGCCGCTTTTAGGAGTGGATTGATTAATTATCAAGATCGGGGCAGGTGTGTAGTAACTTAATTAAGGATTTTTTAATAGTTTTCTCTGCTTACCCTTGTAAGAGATGGGTGTGATGTGTGTATGTATTAGTACTTGATTTGCTGGTCTGTGCTATGGTACGTATAAAGTGGTAACTATCGAAAGACTAAAGTTTAAAGACATCTCTATAAGGCGTAGGGTTGGTAATCTCTTACCAAAATTCCATTTTTATATGAACATAATTCTAAAAGATGATCGAAGACATATTATGTCTCTGAAGGTACCTCTTATGAAGCTACAATAACACGAGTTCTATACTCGTGTTATTTGTATATTACGAGTACATATTATATTGAATCACGTTACTCAATTCCTTTCGGTCTGAGCAAAAGCTCGATATAATATCATAAGCACATGTAAGTTATAAAAAACAATAAAAGTTTAAAAAGCCAAAGTAGAAGGTAAAGTTGGACTACCCAGTCCCGTAGAACTTAAACATATCAAATTGGAGACATTCTTCTCAGGCGGGTGTACGTTGTATGAAGAACAGAAGAGCATATACGAGAAGGTCAAAGGGTGTGAGTGAAGCAAGGGAAATTCGTCCGGATCGTTCCAGATGGCGATCGATAGTCTTCTGCCTATCCCGTTTGTCACGTAGACACGTGAATACATGTATCACTACATAGTATAAAACAAAGTCGCTTTCTTTGTCCCTATGTCCCTTTGTATGCTTAAATCTTTGAAACTACGCAACGGATTTTGATGCGTTTTTTTTAATAGATAGAGTGATTCAAGAGGAAGTTTTGTATGTATAATAACATCCATTAAATAGTGGAGTAGGCTATATATTTTATACCCGTGCAAAGCCGAAGCGGGTCACTAGTGTATATATAAGTCTTATCTACAAATTCAGTAAAATTCCTACTGAATCCTTCAAAACCAAAGTGAGCATTCCCCAGTCACCTCTTCGGCGCGATATTGCTCCAACAGAGGGCGTGGCGGCGGCGCCTTTGGCTCAAAGCCTTTGTCCCGCACAAAGGGCGAAGGAAAAGGGGGATCGGCTTACCAACCCTTCCTTTATTTCATATTTACGAGCCCTTTCATAATATTACCCGGCTTTAAGGTATTTCCATTAATATTTAGGTTAGGGATGAGTGATAGTAAAGATTTGGTTCTTGGTATGTTAAGGTATGCTGTCTGCGAGGGGTAATCATCATAAGTCTATGTCAGTCCACCGATGGACATAGACTATCTGCTTCCTGATAGGATAGGCAAGAGGCAATAGGGATCACCATCTGTCTAAAGGTTAGTGACTTACTTGACTTAATTCCTGTTATCCCTTAGCAGGGATATAGGGCTCGAAGAAGGTTTCTCCAAAAAAAAACTTATCGACCGATGGACAAATTTGTCTTCTTCAACTTCTTATAAATGAGACTTAAAAGCATATATGATAAGATTAAAAGGTAACATAGTTTACATAGTTTTTTCAAAGTCAAATGTTTTTATTCAACATAAGTACAAGTACAGTACATTCATTGCAAGTCAAAACATTTGCCTGACACTGGTTGTCTCTTAGCATTGAAATTCTACCGTTTTAAATGGGACATCAAATTTTGAAAATTACACTACCAGTACTAAAGGTTACTGATACTAAACATATCCACCCGAAAGAGATTGAATGATGCGACTTTGCTTGTATGATTTAATTTAAATCAATTCCTAAATTAAAAAGATCCAAACCGCTGAACTAAATGAGTGATTCACCTCCGATCTAAGAACTGAGTGATCCATATAACGACGGCCCATGCCTGTTCCTTTTATCACATGTTATTCAATATTTAGTTTTTCAAAGCCTTTGATCTGCGCCGAATCGTGCGCCTTTATAACATGTGCTTTGAAAAGTTAGGAAACGTCTGCTTATCTTAGTTTAGAGGTGTTTTGTGTACATAATACAGGATTTAAATAGCTCTCCATAGTAAATTAAGGGCTTATAAATGCATAGATTTACTTAAAAACTAGGTATGAAGTTAAATAATCTGATGAGGTACATACGTAAGTAGGTAAATAAGTAAATGTTTCCAGGGAATCAATATCCATAACTACATATATAACAATGCACTATATCTGTTCAGTTTTTCGTAAGAAATTATTAAAAACTATTCTATTATAATTGGTAAAATAATACATTAATAGATTTAATTTACGGGTTATAATTTGCAACGCTTTATTTTCTAAATGTCACATTGGGTGCTGACTACCTCGTGTTATGTGATTTCGATATAAGCATCAATTTACTACCTCTGAAAACCCCGTAATGAACCTATGAAGTATTCATAAGAACATTCATTTTTCGTGTACAATGTACATGAACTCAATTTGTTCCAATTAAAGCTCGCCACTTTACCTTCTCTCCCTCTACATCTCCACATACACACTCTTACACTTATCCCCGTTGAAGCAATGATAAATCTATTAGGCGCTGACAGGGCCGTGGCGGCCGCTTTACAGTCTTATAACATTATTGTGCCTTGTATTATCATTCAAATTATTATAATCGTGAGCGAACATATTTATAGCGTTCCGATAATCCTGTTTGATGCACCGCCGTTAGGGTCAGCCTGCACTGAAGCGTATGTACGCGACGGGTATAATACAGTGAGGGAAAACATATAGAAACCTGCCTGTTCCCCCTAAGGATAATAGCCAGTGCATATATAAGGCGATACGGTTCACTACCTATCACGTTGGGTGCTGATTATCTAGTGAAACGTGGGCTTCGAGTGACACATATCTAAAATGCCTTCGAAATTTCCGTGATGGGCACTCAAGCTTTGGACTACCCCGCTACAATAAAGAGTGTGTGTACGAAAATCGTGAATCGTATGTTTTATGTATGCTATAGGTATAATATGCTAACGTTTTCAGTTATGCATACATACAGATTACGTCTGTTTATCTTAAAAGGAATAGGCAGAGATCACGAAGAAATTAATGAAGGCAGTAATCGATTCAAGTGAGACTGACCCGTGACAGTCGTCATTATTTAGTGCAAAGCTACTTATAACAGTGTGTCAAGCAGGAAACTTAGGGTTAAAACTACATGAAGTCGACCTCACAATAACATAGAGTCGCAGAATCCTTCTGCGACCGGCCGTAGAGGAAAAGAACGTTACGCTATTAGAGTATTGGAAACTGTGTTGTCTGCTATTAAAGTTAACACTCTTTATTAATAGTCCTTACAAGTAATATTATACTAAAGATAGAGCTTAGAAGAATGTAAATTATTTTCTTGTAAGCAAACCATTAACATTTAAAAAATTCATGATTCAATGTTTAATAAATAATGTAAAAGTTTAATAATTACAAAACTGTAAGTTCAAGTGTCGGCCGACCCTTACGAAGTGTAAACGATCCTAAGGACGGAGACGAAAGATAACAATTTATCCCCAAGAAGCCTTTGCCTGCTCACCAAGGACACCATATTAAACCTTATTTCCTCAGCTTATAGTTCAGTTTCCTTTAAAATGGCCGCTCATAATTCAGCATATCGAATTTCAGGTTGGTTAAGTTCATTTAGCTGTTTTGTGGACATCACTTACTTAGTTATAAGTATATTTAGTATAATAATATTAATATATCATGTCCTGCTAGGCTGGGACAAAATTAAATGGTATAAGCTGTTCTTCTTTACTGTTTTTTTGAGCGAGAAAATGACACGTTTAAAAGTAAGTAATTAAAACTTACGGTTCCTAGGTAATTCTATAAAACCTTCGCGTACAAATTAATACAAGATGAAATTTATAAACCACCATAAATAAGGATAAAGGGCTGCCTTATTACTCATTGTAATGAATGTAAACAATTTTTTGTGCCACCATTTTGAATTCCTGTTTGACACTTGTATTGGCGCGCTGTCACGTCAGAAATCAAAATAGGCTGCACACAAAGAGGTGCGTTCACTCCCGCGGAGGTTTATTGTTTTACAACAGGACATTACACGGTTTATGGGTGACAGACCGTGGCCCAACAATGCCACCCATACAAATCATTCATGGGATACGTAGAAAGTTAGTGGACGAAAATTACCACTATGTTATGTTATTGAAGCGTAACGGATATATGGCCATAGACAATATTAAAAAGCTATGGTTGTTGTTTATGGTCGTTGTTTTTATAGAGTTTTGGAGTGTGTTTCTTGTGCATTCATTCTACGAACTCAAAGATTATAAAACTGGGGAAGCTTTATTAAATTGCCTATTAGGTAAACCAATTCAGTAATACGACACGACTACACTTAGGTAAAAGTTGTGGACAGAGATCATGCATTCGATTTTCTTCATAGATATCCCTGCAGCAGTACAATACACCATATTCAGTGATTATATATCTTTTATAAGATATCATCTTTATATATGAATATCATCTTTTGACCACCATGCGTACTATTAGACTGGTTCTTACGAAATTGCATATCTACCTCTCCCACTTAATATACTTTTGGGAATCACCTATCAAAACCATCAAAGCATGCCCTATTCAATCTTAGTCACTATATCCTTTTCCAAACCACAACTTTCTCATATAGAATAGATAATATACGTTGTGAATTAGATAAGATAGTTGCTGCAACAAAATAAACAAAAATAGTTTCAAGAATAAAGGTCAACAATAAAAGTTTCTGAAAGTATGAAATGATCAAAACGATAAATGAGCAAGTGTAACATAGGCATTACAACAACCAAACCTTTCGAGACATTCAGAGGCTTGTAAGAAAAGGTTCAACCAAAGCTTACTTTGCACCAGATTCTGATAGAAGATATAGACTATTGCCTATCAGACGGAATAGGTAGGTTTCCATACAACATATTGCCTAACCAAATCAAAAAAGCTCATTCAACAATTGCATAAAACCTCCTTGGTCCCAATTTCTCTTGCGCATAAACTAATGATGCGTTGGCATTATAGCTGAAACAATGCCACAACAGTTGCGCAGCGTGCGGTGTTGTCAGGGATAAATCAAGCACACCGTTGGACGTCAAAGTGACGTTTCTGACAAATGGCCAACGCTTTTCCGCGAACGCCGTTTGTCATTCACCCCTTACTGTTATATTTCTTAGTCTCTTTCTATGGTTGTCCTGCTGGTTTATTTTGTCCGGTGTTTAGGGGTTTAGTTCATTGTTGTTTGTTTGTTTAAGTAGTGGATTCGAGCTAGGCGATCGATCTTGTGGACGCTACTGCTCGGTTGGCGGGTTGTAGACTGGGTATTTTGAATTTTAAACGTGTGGGGTTTGGTTGAGTTTTAGTAGGTATTTTGTACAGGTTATTGAACGAGATTAAGGTGGGTGTTGAAAAGTAATTAAGAGGCATGAATATATTAGTTAGCAAATAAATTAGTTTTCTTTAGTAAAGTAGGTATAGTCTAGGTACGCATTTAATTGAGGAAAAGGTTCAATGCTGAAGTCGAACATGTAGGTAATATTTTTGTCAGTACTGTTTTTCAGAGGCATAGGTAAGGCTAAGTTATCCAATGATTTGTTGTTGATGAATGATTTGCCAGTCTTCGTTGAAGGAAGAAAGCCTAAGAGCTGTATTTGAGTATCATGCGTTATTAGGCCTATGTCGGGCAGTAGATCTTAATCAGATTCTAAGTAACTAGTGGCAAATCTCTAAAATATTCAAAATATTAATAATTATGTGATTGAGTATCGAATTCCCTAGTCTAGTCACGAGATCTTTCTCAATGAATGATATATACATATATTTATTCTCTTAGCGTTTTGCCACTGGGCTATGTCTTTACTTACTGGGTTATGTCTTTGGTATGATTACGATGATGCTGTATTATATTTGTATTAACGTATTATAAAAATAGACAGCGTATTTTTTCTAAAACCCATCAGTTGCTCCAAAGGGTAATTTTTAATTTATTGCCCATTGGGCAAAGGCCCTGACAATAGTCTCGTTTACATTTGTGTATGTTTTGGCAATACATGTCCCACTGTTCGGCTGAACTGATACTTTCGTGGTCATTGTCTTGCTTCCGTGAATAAGAAATTGCTTTGACAGGTTTTTTTATAAGACAAACGACCAGTGACTATTGTGACATGTATAATGCCAAGCATTACGTTCACTATAAATATTATAAATGAATATTTAAAGACATCTTAGTAATATTACAAACATTTATCTGTAATTTACATCTTCTACTCGTTATTATCCTTCAATTACCTACATATTTACAATCTACACGCCTTTTTTCTGGGCATATCGTTTAAGGCGACTAATTGTATAGGGATACTATAACAACTGAAAATTGGTATTTACTCGTATTCACTTGTACAAAATACAAACGAGTTCATGACCATTAACCCCTGCGGGGTAGGCAGAGGTTCAGGTGTCCATCTCCGCAATTGCGAAGGTAGTAATTCTATGGCCACCTCGAACCCACGTGTTGACCAGATAGTCAGTACTCAATGTTACAGGCGG
Source organism: Leucoptera coffeella (assembly GCA_030578115.1). Classification (NCBI taxonomy): domain Eukaryota; kingdom Metazoa; phylum Arthropoda; class Insecta; order Lepidoptera; family Lyonetiidae; genus Leucoptera; species Leucoptera coffeella. The sequence continues at coordinate 85,016 of JAMBLF010001226.1, forward strand.
TACGCCATGTCGCCATTTACAAGCACTAACTATTACTAGTAGGTTTCCTCACGACGTGTTCCCTCACCGTAGTATTCGACGCATTTCGTAAGTATAAAATACATTCATTTTAATTACGAAAATGTACATAGAAATTCATTAAACTTCATTTCAATTGTTACATGGCATTTATTCGGCGATAGTCTGATAACGGGTCACCAATGCGAAGTTGCATATGACATCACAGTCCCAATATTCGTGCTATGAAGTGACCAAGGACATGTTTTAATGTCTCCAAGGTTCCGTCCATTCCAAAATGTTTTAAAGGATGTGAATGTATGAACGTTTCGGTGACTTTAGTGACAGAGTAAGTTTAATTGATCGGAATCAGCGGCTGTCAAGCGGTGACAAAGGGCGGCGTTAAAATTTTAATGTGGCATTTCTAAATTTTTATTGCTTAATTTTATGTCAGCCCTAAACGGGAACATGCCGTCCATAAAGAGCGTTTGAGAAGGATTAGGCCGGATATATAGTGGGCGATAATGGGTAGGTACATATAATTGGAGCATAGTGTGTATCTATGTAGGAGTAAACGATTTCATATATGTACGTAAGGTTTTTCATTCTGATAGAACCCCCAAGACATTATATGAGTCACGTATAGCAACCTAATATTATATTGATAGTGTTGGCATTGATTCATATCATATATTTCATAATATGGATTAAAAGTTGCTAATAGCCTAATAAATTCCATGTAACTTAAGTATCATAGTTGCTTCCTAGGAATTACAAATTTTTCATAATTTATACCTAACTTACTACCTTAACTATATTGAATTAGGTGATTCAAGACCGAGTGTCCAAAACTATGGAGAAAAACATCAAATCCCTTAGTCACCTGTACGAATAACTCAAGGATAATAAAAAATGATCAACTAAGTTTAAAGAAGCGTAATATTATTTTCGTAGAGTATGTAACCAGCCTAAAAAGCGATGGGTACCTCAAATCACTGCTCTTTACTGTCCCTTTATGGCTTATAAATTAACTTTTGTTTATAACTATTATAACATATTGTGTCTAGCATTTCTTATTGAGTTTGTACGCTGTGGCTTATGTAGATTTGAGGATCAAATGACTAACGTTTATTGTTACAAATAGCTTCACGAATCATTTGATTGTTCTTAGAAATACATTCACGTTCTTTAATCCCGTCGGGGTGGACAGAACCTCGGAGATATGGATCTGCTAAGTCTCTTTTTAGTAAGAATATTATGGAAGCGATGTCATAATGGTCATTGTCATGTCATAATGGTGACAGGTTGCTATCATCACCCGATAGATTCTGTTTACCCCTAGTTCCTTAGTCGCATCCTACGACATGTCGGGAAGAACAACAAACAAAATATATATATATACATATATGTATATTATGTACGTAGAAGCACGTTTAGAAGGTGACTAAGGGATTAGAGGTCAATGGAGTCTATGGGTTGACTGACTAGTAAACAGTAGATACTATATGCGGTATTCTTATATAGGTACATAATATATTCAAGTGCCATTATGCAGAACATTGGTGACAGGTTGAAATCCCAATGTCCACTAAATTTAATTAACCCATAGTCTCTTAGTCGCCTTTAACGACATTCAAGGACGATAGGCAGCTACTTAGCATTATATTTACGTCCCTAACAAACAATTATCTATGCCTTTATGTTGTTTATTATACCAAAACGAACTACCCATGTTTTCTGGAAATATTACATAATAACAAATTCACGCTAAATGGTAAAGTAACAACAAAATAAGGCTCTTGACCATTTCCGTAAATGCAAAAAGTCTTTTTTCACAAAGAACAATACCTTCACGTATTAATCCTACGGGAGGTATTCCCGAATTGTTACAGTTTAGTCCAGTGTGAAATTTCAAACAAAGAACACAATGTTTTTAAACTATGGTGCTGTCAAAACAGTTAGGGGCGTGTAGTAAGGAAAAAGAAAAAGTATATTTATGACTTTATGGTTTGGAATACCAAAAGCTGGTATTATGTACCTACCTAGTTACAAGAAATATACACATATTAACACGGTTTTAATCTACAAAGGGTGTAATAGAATATGTTTGGTTACATTTCTTGTTATTTGAGACAAAGAAATAAGCGATTCATGAATATTAGTAATGGCAGTGACCATATCTAAAAATACTAAAAGGAAACTTTAGTTTTTATGCACCTTTTAAATTTTTATTTATAACACACATAATATGCAAACAACATAAAAAAAAAATATCTTAAACAAATTAAACCCGTGCTAGTCTGTGACATAAAAAGGATGTTAACTAGCTAGGACTAGGAATGAATGGAATTTATTGATCGATTGGCTAGCGACCTGGTTACAACGTTCATATTACATCACAACCCCATATATTCATGCTAAATGTAACCTAGGTGATATTACCATGTGAGTGTCTCTCTAGATCTGTCTACCCTAAAAGAGATAAGAGGACGTGAGTGTATACGTATGCAGTTAACTAGTTATTAACAAAATGGTATCCATATACCGAACCACTGTCCACCATTTCAGAAAGAAGTGAAAGTTTTATCTTAAATAGAATTCTGAGCTACTAGATGATGTTGCGAAATGGATGTTGTAGATTCCATAATATTTGGCATCTCAATCATTATCAGGTAAGCTGAAAGTGCATCGATAAATGATGCGAATAAAAATGGTTGCAGCCCGTGTATTTAAGCGATAGCAGGTTGGGCTATGGATTTGGTAAATGAAGGATTTAGTATTTAATTTTCAGTATAGTATTAACTGATATTAATGATCTATATTTCAACTTAAGTTTGGGTAATTTAATTAGATAATACATACACACACATACATACAACTGTTGTCTAAAAAATCTAGAAGAAATGTTCATATTCCTCGAGATACATGCTTTGTTTTCATCTAATTTGTAGGTTTCAAGACACAGGTTGATACACGAACATCAGCTGACTATATTACAAAAAATGACGATCATGATACACGTATCCTAGTATAGCAGTGTTTTTAGCTACAGATACATTAATGTACTTTGTCATACATTAACATTTTTATAATTTTAAATTCGTACATACAACTTACATTTTAAGTTAGGTAGCCATTTCCATTCACTGTGTATAACTGCACATTTTCACATCCTATCGGTGAACGGTTGGCTAGATACACAATGGAAAGGCCTGTTGGCACTCATCACGCCAATTAAACAATTGATTTCAAACAGAAAGAAATCGGAGACGCCGATTCTCCTTTCCTAATTAATTAGAACCTATTAATTTAATGTAATAATACCTAAGCACTTTGAATAGATAGATATCTATATAAGTCCAAAATGAGGACTGATAGATATCTCTTGCGTATGATAGTAAAAAGTTTGTGTATACTGTAATACTAATATTGCAAATACTAATTATTAACACTTTTTTTTGTTTTATACAAAAATAAACGGCGTTTCAGACGGGGGTGTCAAAAGGTAAGTTGCTTGCCGTTTACAGAATTTAATTATTGACTATTATAGTTAAGATTCTTGTATCTGTGCCATTCTTTATCTTTTACCTTATACCTTCGTATTAAACACAGGCTGAAAGAAATGTTTATAATATATCGTGCATATTTACTTTCAATATTACTATGTAATTTAAACAAACAAGAGCTCACTGCATTCACCGTTACGAGAATCGAACCCCATTGTTGTATCTCAAATAAGTTTCTAATGTTTTTAACAAACAAAAGTGTTTGAGCCGAGCACCTGATTGTCTCAAATTATTAAATATTAATCTCACTTACGACAAACACGTATTGTGATGGGAGGCCATTAGTCTGCGGATTAGACACAATGGTTGTTGGTGAAGGCATAACAATGCTTCGGATTAGCAGGTGCAATTCTCTTTATTGCCAATATTTTGGATAATCAGCTATTGTGGTCATATACAAATGAGAACCGTTATTTTAGTGGGGTAGACACAGGTGAAAGACCTGTGAAGGTTTTGCATATCCATACCATCGATTATCACTTCACAATGTTTATTTCTGTAGAGGTAGTCAGAAATTCATGTGTGCATCTCGACTATTGTTGAGTAGTAAGTTATGAAGTCAAGACAGTCAACAATCTATCTAGAACCTTACCTAGCCTATGCGACAGGTGGTATTCCATACTACCATATTAAATGCTGTCTACCTATTGAATTAGCAGGTTTCTATTAGGAATAAGTAGGTTTCCTTTTCATGTTATCTATTGAATTAGTGTTGTAAATATGCATATTTCTGAAAAGTAATCAAGCTTTTTGAATACTGTTGTATTTCAGAATTGAAAAATATTTATTGACCGATACATACACATATGGACTTCTTTTTAAATATTTTATCTTTTCAAACAGCTGGTTGCATTCTATACAAGTCCCAACTAACACGTATTGGTAATATATCGGTCATAATAATTATAGAATGCCAAAACACGGAATCCAAGGCATTTTGATAAAGTCATCGTCTATTCACCTGTCTTTTATAAGGTTTTTTTTGTGTAAAAAAAAAAACTTTTTTGGGGGTGTCGGTTTTTATGTGATGAGCTTGTAATTTTAATGTTGTGGATAACTTTTATGGTTCCAGTAAGAGACACTATAAAACATTATTGAAATCTAAGGTAACCAACCTTCGTCAGACTAGACCAGCTTTTAAATCACTAAGTACTGTAATGTTTTTTATGTATTTTTTCGCAATAAAAATACATTCCTCGAATACACACACCACGAACAGGTAATAGTTAGTGTTCTTTAAACACCATTAAAGTTTGCGAAATAGTCAGAGGCTTAGGTTTCCATAAGTGTATGAGTGTCAATGAAGCGAAATTAGTTTGTTTGAATCGGGACAGATGGGGATCCGTGACCTCTGCTTATCCCTCTACAGGGGAAACGGTCGTCATGTGTATTTATATATGTGTGTACCTTTGTTTAACTAATATACGAACATTATACCCCAACAAACTCAGCTCAGTATTATCAGCATATAAAACAGCGATTAATATCAATTTGTATCGCAAAACAATGTTTTAAAGTCTCCAAACAACTTGTAAACAATTCCATCACGCCTGACATGCTAAAGAGGGGTGCCAGTATTTGTCGCAATAACAGGGCACAATACATTCACGACTTTGTCCGCAGCGGGGAGCCAGTTAGGCGCTCTCCCTCCGAATGGCTCTGGGTATTAATTTTATTGCGTTTTTCATAGGCTGCGTTCACGGTGGAGCGTTTTTTAATATTGGTCGTTGGTGTTATGAGGATATAATATGTTGTAAATTGTATACTGAATTATTTGGTTGCACTTTGATTTGAGTGTGTAATTTTGAATGTTTGTAAATAGTTAATAATATTAGGATTGGTCAACTAAGGGTAAATTATACCTGCGTAAAATGGAAGTGGATGTGAGTGGTTTATGATATTTTCTAAAAGTTTCTTTACACGTAATTGTCATCATGCCTATAATATCATATATCCCTATCGGGGCTGACAGCACTTTCGAATCTATAATTTAACCTCGGGCACCCTTAGAATCAATACTGCACTTTTAACAGCACAAATATTGTAAAATATTAAGTTATTTTTTGTAGAAAGAAGACAAATTCAATACAAATAATTGCTTTAAGTACTGATATTAATGTTGATACTCATGTAGGTACATAATTTACATTACAACTATTCGCCTTTTTTATTATACATATATTCATCACTCGATATCTCAGTCATGCCAACCTCGCCCTTACCTCTTTAGTTTGTTATAGTTTTTGTAGCTCGTTAGGACGCGGCCAGTGGATTCGATCCCTCAGTCCCGTCGAGGGTCTTTCATGCAGTTCAATTGTCCTCACACGATTCCCTTTGAAGTGCTCGGACTATTGTTAGGCGTAAATTGTTGTTAGTTGTATTATTTGGTTGTTTTAGGCGCTTTTTTGGGTTAAATGTTTTTTTTGTCAAGAAATTGTTTTGTTTTTGTTATAATGAGGGATTAGGATAGGATGTAAGCTATGTTTTTCTGTTTAGTATGAATGCTAAGGAATTAAGTATTCATTATTAAAGTGATAAGTTCTTTTCTTTGAGATATAGGTGAGGTGATTAAACTAATCATTTTGTTATTTTTGAACGTTACTTTAGTTACTTCAACAAATATTTACAATTTTTTTTACGTCTTGTTGACAACAACGTCCTTAATATAATTTAAATCCTATTTTTGCCACTTTTAGTTCACGGGTGCAGCAAATAGCCAGAAACGTGATATTCACTAATGAACTATCTTAATTTTTAGCACATTCTCTATGCATATTTCTCATTATACTCTCACACGCTGAAACTAAGGGCACAAAATATCGGTGATCGTACCTAAACCGGTGTTTCAACACTGCTACTGCCGTTGTATTATATGGACGTGAATATGTACTTTTAATTGGTATAAACTAGAATCATGGCGGTATAAAAGAGCTATATATTTCGTCTAAGACAAGAAGCCACTTTTTAATTACACACTGAAAGGCAAAGGTTCCTCAAATTTATGCCCCGAATAAAAGTAGGTATAAAAAACAATGTTCCCAAAATAGTTCTGGTAGGTTTTATGTCCTGCCGAGGCTTTGGTGACAGGTGGGAATTGGTGACCATCAAATATTTTTATGGGCTTAGATAAAAATAATGGTACACTGTTTTATTAGTGCGTTATAGGGTCGTTATAACTTTTATGTGTGTCGCTCGTTTAGGTATAAACAGTTTTAATTTGGATTCTTTTGTGCTTCAATGTTTTTGCTCACGATTCGGTGTAATTCTGTTGTTGAGTCGGGCTTATGGTCACCCTAGTGTAACGAAGATACGTGTTATTGTGGGTGAAAATTTTATGTTTAAATGTGCTTCGCGAACTTACACAAAAAAATTAAAAAATAGTTACACAAAAAATAAATTGAAGTTATAGTGGTAACTGGACATTCTGTGAAGGTCGTAAAAGGCGACTATAGGAGTATCATTATAGGAATATAACTTCTTTACAGGTTGATACTATTGATGAACTTAATCCAAGGAAATTGGCCTAATATATTTAAAAATAGATATCTACATTAAAACGCCGTGTTTAGTAAACAGTTTGATTATGAATGTGTGTTTATATATGTATGTAATATAGCCTTTTTCATTCATACTGGTTAATAGTCTTGGCACATACCTACTAGTATTATGCAGAATCTAAACTCTACCTTAAATTGTTTGAATGACCTTTGCTACTCACTTGAACACTAAAAGAAATAAAATGTCACATAAATAAACAAAGATTCTGTATCAGTTTATTAAGCAAATTAAATTAAATTATCATAAATTCGTCCGATGAACAAATTAAAAGAAACGTCACATTGTTTGATGACATTTTGAAGTTAGGACAATAAATTAAAATTATTTATTAATTGTAAAATAATATTTTTACGATCATAAGTTTTACGATGGTATCCTGGACGCGATTCTCCTATTTGTATTGGCTATAAATGTTGTTTGACGTGTTGTTTATGATACCATCGACTATTGTTGTTTTTGGATACAATTAACATATATAGTATAATAGCGGCTATGTATGTACTTAGTGATTATCAGAAATATGACCAAAAATTGCGAATCTCTTAGTCTCTTTTGCAATATATGTAATAAGAAGGTAGTCCAAAATCAATTCTTATTATTTATGTTACGTGTTGAACTGCGCTTTGAGATAATTCAGTTCAGATAATTTTGAACAATCTAGCATGCTATACATACTTTACGACCATTATCCGATGTAGAAAAGTACACGTGATCATCTCAGCAATCAGTGAATATTTTTCTATATCTTTTATTCTCAATCTAGTAGAATCGAAGTGGTCTTACTGTGTAGCAGTGTGCAGTCGATCGTAAAACCGCCCCACTTACTTGACTCTTTACGTCTCAAGACTAACTGTTAATAGGCAAACAAATGCTTTTATATTACGTTATCTATAGTACTAACTGGTTTTGTTATTTTTAATTCTATAATATGCCATTCACCGCTAAGGTTATGTCGGCGCAAGTACAAACACTGATGCCAAGGCGTTTGCATTTCTTGTTATTCCGTCGCCATGGTTATGCCAACGCCGTCAGCCGCTACAAGGAAAACGAAGCCAAATTTCCAATTCTTCTCTTCCTTGTTCTTCGGTCCATTCCCGTTGAGGGTAGGATATCCCAAAGCGATCATATTTAGCCAGTTTGGGATCACAATTGACTATACACTATACAGCAGAAAATAAATATTTGTATTTCAACTTTCAGTAAGCTGCTGACTTTGTTGACGCACCATAGACGACTTAACTGGTTTTGTCATATTCTGTATGAAACAATTTACTAAACAATTCAATTATTTAAATTGAATTGTTTAGTAAATTGTTTCATACATCATTATCTAGGTGTTACAAATAATTGTTATTTTCTTTCAATCATAATATGTACATGCTATTATAAAATTGAGAATCTTAGTTCCTGGGTTCCTTAATTTTGGGTGAATAGCATCTCGAGGTTAGAATAACTATTAAGGTAACGTAAGAATACATATAAAAATAAACATAGAACTACTATTACGCTAATAATTATCTCTGTAACTGGAATCAAATAAGCAATGGGCTAGCAACCTGTCACCTGTATCTATATGATGGAACCTTTACCTCGAATAACCTTTCTTACCACCACTTCACGACCTCTAACCCTTGACTAGTCACAGACTTGAGCATTCCTAATGACAATTACTCTCTCTCTCTCTGATGGTGCCTCTCCGACTAACGAAGGTTGGCAGTGACTTTGGCAAATTCAGTCCGATCCCTTGCGAGATGGAACAACTCGGCGGCGCTCTTGATTCCCGTCCACTCTCGTATGTTGCGGAGCCACGACTTTTTCCTTCGTCCAACACCTCTTCTTCCGGCTATCTTGCCCATCATAATAAGTTGCAGCAAGTCATATCTTTCATGTCTTAAAACATGTCCGAGATATTTAAACTTTTCTTTTTTTGACAGTCTGCAGTAGCTCTGGCTGAGAACGGTTTATTCGACGAAGTACTTCCACATTTGAGACCTTCTAAGTTCAGCTAATTACTACGTACTTAAATTGGTTACTAGTCCATCTGTCAGGACAGATGCATCCAATTTGTCCAAGTCAGAGATCAGAGGAAGGGAGCAGCTGCCACCTACGTTCTCTTAATCCTGTCTAACAAGCCGCAATTGGAGCATTGTAAACATGGTCTATAAATAAGAGTAGAGTTACACTTTGCTTAATTCGGAATTGGATGGTTTGGGATAGTGTGACTAGGGTTTGAGAGGCGGTAAAGGGTGATAGGATGGTATGTTTGAGAAATTGGTGGCATAGTTCATATAAGGAAGTAGTCCTATTAAATAGATACATACGTATATAAAAAAATAATTCCTAATAAACATACCTATTTAATTAAATAAACATACAATTTATTATGTAAACATTTAACAAATCGTGCTATATAAATTTTTGATATTGTACTTCATAAACGTAATTCCAATAATTTAGATTTAATATTACTTATTTTTTCTGTTACTACCTTATACACTTGAAACGTAACGTAAACGAAAAATATTTAAACTAAGCCTGTAATGATTTGTTTTAAAGTATATACAAACATAAATAATACCTACAAATTATGAAAATCTAATTCTAATTGCTCCTTATTATAAATACTTATATCGTCCTTCTATCCTAATCGAGATAGACTGCATCTTAGATACACGACATATTGTCATTCTTCGTCATCTTTAACACTACCAAGTTGTATTTCAAAACAAAACTATCATAGTTTTAAGAGATTTGCGATTTATATTATGATTAATAAATAACGAGACGTTTCGGCTACGTTGCAGCAGCCTTAATCACGGGCAGACTCAAGTAGTAGTCTGTCCGTGACCATGGCTGCTGCAACGTAGCCGAAACGTCGGGTTAATAAAGGTAACTTTATTATATAAAAACATACGCAATAAGTCCCGTTAGTTATTAATCAAAAACTATCATAATTGATTTACGCTATAACGTGACGTAAATATTATAATGTCTAAAGGTTCTGTCCACCTCGAAAAGGATTAAAGGACTTGTATGTATATATGTTAGTACAATAAGATGTAAAGAAACACTCACAAGCACCCACGTAATATTGATTGTTGACTTGGGCCAACAACTGATTTCCTGGTGCGTGCATCTCAATTCCATTAGGCCAAGTGAGGCAATGGGCAGCTTCCGCTCCTTAGTCGCATCTGTCGGGCCAAGGAGGGAGATGTGCGGGTTCGGGACTCGGCATTGTGATTGAAGAGTGTACCAGAATTTTACTATGAAATTGTGAGTGAAGATTATGTAATGTGTAATATGACAAAAGACGAAAAAGACAAACGTGTTCTCATTAACCCTGGCGGGGTAAAAGAGGTTTAGGTGTCGATCTCCGCAATTGCCAAGGTAGTGTAATAGCGACATGGCTTGCTACTTATCAAATTGAGTACTCTCTGTCATGTCAACATGTGGTATTGAAACGACCATAGAATGACTAACTCCACAAATGCGAATATGGACACCTGAACATCTAAGTACCCCGCAAGTGTTAATGATTGTTGAACTTTTAGTCTTTTATGTTTGCTTTTTGGTAGACTTCTGTCTGGGCCTGCAGAGAACACAGTCGTAACATTTATATTAATAAAGAAGTTGTTTATAAATAATGCCACAGAAAGCTGTTTCGCTATTATGCAAATGTGACCGTTGGCACGCCCATCCATCCATCATTCGCAGATACAGAAGCAGATGTTCTGCCCATCCCCTACCTTAATTTGGGATTGATAGTATCTATATTATCTTTGGAATTAACACTAAAGTTTGGATAACTTAATTATGGTTCTAGTTATTAAGCAAAACAGAAGGAGTGTAATAAATATTTATTATAAGTTCGGTGTAGCTTAGTCGTTGGGGGCATGACTCTGAACCATAGATCTCAGAGTAGTTCAGAGTTCAAATCCTATAAATTAACCTCTGCTTATGTCATTGGGTAGTTGAGGCGTATGTATATACCTACATTCATACACTTATTTTAATTCTTTTCGGAATATACATCACTTCGGTAACTTCATCTTCTAATTCTACTACAGCATTCTTGGTTACTTTAAGAAAATTATTTAGTTCATAATGGCACTGATATAGAAATATTACTAACAGATTTCTAGTCCACCACTCAACCAATTCCATCGTACCCAAGTGACTTTGTCATCTTCTACGACATACGAGGATGAACGGCAGCTAGTTAGCATGTAATTCCTAGACTAGCACGCAATGTATATAAGTAATCTAGTATTATTTTAGTAAACGTTCGCGTGCCAAAAAGTAATACATTCGTAAATAACGCATAACGCATGGACGCATTAATGAAAGGAATAAATTAACGTATTCTTAATTGACAGCCGGTGTTTAGGATATCTTAATAGTGTGCCCGACAAAGGGACTTGGCTTCATTTAGATTGTGGCGTAAATTTATCTGACACCATCGTAATAGTCATATTTGGGTTATTATAGGGGTTTTGGAATTTGTAATGGACTTATTATGACGTATACGAACGTATAAATTCTCGGTCGTAATTCTCTATAATAGAACAAGATGCTTTTGATTAGATTTAGGTGCCTTACGTGACATTTATTTTTAAATTGAGTCTGGTTGTTGACGATAATTGCTTTAGATGTATAATTCATATTTTTAATAAAAGAATCAACTACTTAAAGAAGTTGAATGTAATAATGTATGATTTTACAAAATGCAATCATCAATACAATTTACCTGTTTATTTTTAATTGTAAAACTTGACTCATATTTATACATTATCTTAACAGTTGCTATTCAACAAATTAAGTAAAATACTTTCATACTGCGATACGAATGTTTTTTACAGTACTTTTGTATGAAAAAGATAATCTTATATATAAAATAGACACATTATTACCAGTATATATTATGTAGAGACGGTTCGATAAAGTAGAAATCTTTTGTTATCTCAAGTGTTTCATAATAAGCTACTGAATTATTATTTGCAACTTTCACCTAAACCTTGATCACTGCACTCAAACATCAGATAGTCCCTTAGACATTCCGAATACTCATTGAATCGAATCATTTATTATCTTCAACAAATCGAGTTAATAGAGAGATCACTCCCAAGTTATGTTGGTATCATTTGATCAAATAACAAAAGCATTTTCCCTTGATAGAGAGTAACATGATTGTCATTTTTATATACTGTACAATGACATATACATCAATTTGAGTTCTTTAATGCATTTAAGGTTGATAGAACCTTATAAATATTGAATCTACTCGGTCACTTGCCAATTGCTTTAGTTTTTTTTTTTGTAAATAAATAAATAAAAATGTTGGAGAAAAAATTTGAATATTTTGGTTCTGGGTTTTATCGCTACCAAATACATAGATAACTGCGTGAAAATTTTAATATGAAATACACAACTTTTGCGGTAAAGTAAAATAACGGTAAGTACATCAGTATCACGTTCAATCATATGAGCTGAAAACTCTCGATACGAATTATCGAAGAAACGGAAGCCTCTATCTTTTCTGTGTGTTTTAAAAATTTCTATACATTATAAATACGCAGAATTTTCAAACTCCATTCATTCATATAAATTTACATTGAAGAATAACAATGCTCTACACTAAATGATCTAACTATCCAAAACGGTGATGAAATATAAATTGTACTTTTTAGACATATACTTTACAAGTATTTTATAAAAAAAATTTATTATAAGTACAAACATTGTACATTAATTGTAAGTCAAAATATCGAATTTATTTGTAAAATCAACAAGAAACTGCATACATGATATATGGTAATGTATTTTTTTGCATTTATCCTGTTTAGCAATATGTCGGTACGTACAGATAGCTTCTTAAAAACACTAATTGATAATAGCTAGTCCTCAATTTAATAATATGTCATACATCCGAAATATGGCGGTTAGTTATTTATTTATTTTATTCAACATCATCATTAGAGTCAATCTGAGTGATTGATGTATCGGCGTATCGTTCATCAGTTGAATGATTGATTGAACCCTTGAGGATTTGTTGGTGATCCGAATGAATCAATTGGGTTTGTAACAACTCTTTTAGTGTGCCGCTTATAGAACAAAAGTTAATGTGCATGGCTCTTTTAAAGTGTCTTTTCAGGTCTATTTGTATGGTATAGGATAATAAATATACTCTTGTGATGTAATTAAGCCATGCATAAATTCTTTTTTCTTATAGGGTAGTCAGACACTTGAATGAACACATTTTGATGATAAAATTTATTGGAGTTTCGCGATTTTTATATATTATAAAAAACACTGTATAAGTGACTGAAGAAAATATTATCGTTGAAGTTGTGATGTCATTATATAAATTATTCGACGTCCTTTTTTAATCAAGTCCTATAAATTTCGCTAACTCTTAGTCTCTCCCTACGACATGTCAGGAAAAAACCATGTAGCTAAAGATATTTAAGACTAGTATGGGCTATCTTTTATTACTGTTAACTCTTTTAAAATAGATTCCTAATTAAGACATATTTTATTTAAAACAATAAAACTTCATTTCGTGACAGTCGTGCAACATTATCTTTCACGATGACAAGCGAAATGCAGTCTCTCCATCAAAAGTAGTTGACAGATCGCTTCCTCAAACGTCAGATTTGACTCGAGAGATTTGTCTATGGTATGATGGAACTTTATCGATATCGTGGTGTATGGATTTGATTTTAAGTTCATGTAGAGCATTTGTTTCCTTTTTATTGCTATTCTTTATAGTTAGTTTCTAATTATAGAGTAACATTAGGGTTCCGAACTCTAAATGTTACAAACATGAAAGCTGTTCGATATATACATTCAAGTCCTTTAATCCCTTTCGGGCTAGATATAACATTGACAGGACAGATAATATCGCTTAGGTCACTTTTTAGAATAAATATTGGCTTATAGAATAATAGTGACGGGTTGTTAGTCTATCGCGAAAGAAATTCGATTTAGTGTAGTCGCTATAGAAGTAATTATTCAAACTGATTATTGTCAAAGGTGTGTTATCTGTAATGAATGTTCATATTATGTTTTTCTTAATTTTTAAAGACACCTCTAGTTTAGAGGATTGTTTTAAATGTAAAACTCAACCCAATTCATAATCCATATAAAAAATGTGTGCATAACCTCGGATTAAGAATCCTTTCAGATATGTTTCCTATTTGAGTTGAAAATAGCAATATTATACAAAGCATTTTGTTGTTAGTCACATCTGTACTAGAAAAGGAATTAAACAATGCAATCAAATACCGAGGACAAATGAACAACAATAAATATGACGTATTTTGTCCAATCAACTGACATATGTCATTATAATTGTCATTTTGCATCGGAGTGGATTCATGAATCATTTCCGTAATGAGGTCGGAGCAAAAAGTATGACTAAACGTTTCGTATAAAAACTTTTTGCTTCATTACAACATCGTTGTTACATTGAAACATTGGTATTGAATTGTTCGAAAAACGTTTATTGCATCAACAATTTGTAGCAATATTAAACAATAAGACTTGAGATCTTGAAAGATATGAAAACTCTGCGTAATGATGACATCTTTGTTTTTATTTTCATGTTCAGTTTTTGAACCATTTGTCTTTGCAACTTCTTGGTAAGGAAACTGCTTAACATTCTTTTTTCAAGACCTATCCTGAATAACTCATTTGTTCATTATATTTTATATAGTGTTTGCAAGAGATATATCGGTTCAAACGACGAATAAAGGTTGTAGGAAGTACGTTTGAGGCAATATGCTGGCAACATATCCCTTAAAAAATGCGAAAAAGGTTGTGCTACCCAGTTTATTGTATATCAGGAGTATGGGTGATAAGTCATTTTAGGGCAACTATTAACAATTTATAGATGAAAAGGTTAATACCATGAATATTTAAAGCTGAAAGAGACTACATAACATAATATAAATAGACGAACGGACTTTCCACCTGTCACATAGAGGCATGCTTTTTAAAAAACGTGAGTGTAGATCAGCCTTCATGGTGAAACCTCCTTAGATTTGGCATAACCGTCATAACGTTTCACGTCGCTTCAAACAAACAACGAAAAAAGCGAACTAGATATTTCCAGTTGGGCTCACGCGGTGCCTCTCGCTTGGAAAGCCACGGACTGTCACCTGATTGGCTGTTCACGTGTCACGCATGCGCACTCAGAAACCACCGCCGACTTTCATCTTACCGCCCAGTGGTCGTTCAAAACGGAATTACAACTGTATCCCAAAGGAATAAGGTCCCAAATCCAATGGTAACAACAATCCGATGGCATTTTATATCTTTATTAATGTGCTTGAATAAAGATGATCGATGATAACTAATTATTAGAAACATTTCGTTAACCGTGCGACCCCCATCTTGGGCGTATGGACAGTCAATTATAAACCTTGTCTTTGGGATGATAGAGTTGTTTTGTTGGCTGGAGTTATTAGCAAAAAGCACAAGTCAGTTATTGTGTTTGGTTATCGTGAAACGCTTACCTTTGCAGAGTTTATGATTTGTAGAGATGACAATTATTAATGTTATATTAGTATAATTAAAAGATTTATCAAAGCATTATAGCAAATATGTTGAAAAACATAAATGCTTTTAGCAGCAACAATATTAACCCTTTGACTGCCGAGCTTTTTCCTATAAAAGGATTACCTCCATTAGCGTAGGTCACCAGTGATCTACGTGGCGCTCAATGTGTTAAGTACAATGGAATACAGATTTCTGTACCTATAGTTACTGGTTGGTTTCCTTCTCAAAATCCAATGAGACACTAACCTACGGTAGGGTCATAGTTTTGTTATTTATAATCTTTATTAAATAATTATTAATGATTTTCCAGTTAATTCTCATTATTAATAAATTATCGAATAAGCTCCAAAAAGTTCTCTACAGGCATTCTTTTTACACTCGATTCCTTGTCTAGACTCGGAGACTAGACTTAACTCGGAAATATCTCAATCCTGAAAACAACTTTCACTTCTTTCGGATCCAGATTTTTCTCAACCATGAAAAGAACATCTACTGATTCTCCAACCATAGCACCCACCTAGCTAAAACCAAGCAGTTATAGACTCCTTCAAACATCAACCTTTTTCATTATAGTCTATTGGCTTTATACGGCGATAGGTACGGTTCACTACCTATCACGTTGGGTGCTGTCTATCTAGTGATACGCGGGCTTCGACTGACCCATACCTAACATGCCTTGAAACTTTCGGAGATGGGCATTCAAGCCTCTGACTACCCCGCCATAATAAAAAAGGGAGTATGTATACACAAGTCGTGAAGCATATGTTTTATGTTCTATTGGCTTTTCTATCACCGTATTACCTCTATGGGTCGGTGTGATAGTATCATTTGGGCAGTGTTTGTCCATGATCAGTGGAGCAAGCCGACTGACGGCAATCGCAGGGACGATATGGCATCGTTTTTTTGTACGAAAACTTATATCATACATCTCTGAGACGTTTTATATATACATTATGTATATAAGCGGATATGGTAGGGCAAAAGCAGAGGAAACTAGGAGCTAGGTATAGTTGACCTGTGATCATGGCCATTGAAAGGTGACCAAAACGTCGGGTAACAAAGGTAACACTTTGTTTTTAAAACACGATAAGTCCCGTTTTGTCGTAAAATTAAAATCTTTCTTATTAGTCTCTAAAAAGTATTAGGTATGCCGTAATATATCGATGTACGACCTTAAATACTTAATGAATATATAAAACGAGAAGAAGAGTTTGGTATAATGAACACTGGAGCGTGTTTAAATGGCAATATTCTGTATTTCAAATACGTTGTGATTGTGAAACACATAATTTCTACGGTAACTACTATAACTATTCAAGCACATTGCTTTTCCTGAAATAAAAACTTCTGTGCCAAAAAACGTAAGGGAACAAATTTCTGTAGCTCACTGATTTAAAATTCATATGTGTAGAGCCTTACCCTGAAAACATTCTCTACCCCTTATTAATATGCAAAAAGTTATCCATGGTGGAACCAACAAATCAGATCATCAAAAACTCTACAAGTACTTACTATAGTTAATAATTAAAAACTCTACTTCTGAGCTGGCAAAACTTTTAGCCACTTTGTACCAAAGATTTCGCCACCCAGATTGTTGCCAAATTCTAAGAACATATTGATATCTGATCACTACGCTAACCTTTGAGGATATTAATCCGCCCTCGAAATTCAGAATTAATTTAGCTTTTTGATAATACGTAAATACAAGAGAAAATCGTAAACAAATAGATGTTATTGGTATTATCGATAATGGTGTAATGGGGGTGAGTAATCACATTTAATAAACCTATATCTGACAATATTACGTATATACTCAGCATGCAACGTGTATTACATTGATATGATTTATCAAGTTTTTGTACCTCGATCAGATCTTGATGGACTATTGGTTTCCTTAGATATTTTTAAGCAAATATTTCGTATTACTTTTATTCCTTTTCTTATATGTTTTTCCGAAAAGCAGATCGAATGTTTCTCCGTTGTAGTAATCCTATCGTTTTCGTTCAATATTTATTGACCAGAGTTAAACAAAAAAGTATATATTACAAAAAGGTCAGAACAAAAACGTGAGAACAATATCCAAACATTTATCCCTTATCTCATTACTCAAGCGCTCTTAAAACCACATCTCTGCCGCGATATAATTAATCGACTTCATTTATCGATTCGTTCCACAAACATCGATAGTTCACCTAATGCTCGCATTGTACGAATCTATTAATCTCCGCCTATGATGTTTGTATATCGATTAATTAATAAAGTCGATTCGTAATCGAACCGCCTATAGAGATGAGAGATAACTGAATCGCTCTAATTGAGGCCGCAGAACAACTGTTTGGGTCCCATTCTCACGGACACCTGTCTCAGATATGGGCCGATGTGATGTGTCTGTCAATGATTGAACAAGGGAGCTAGTGGGTAAAGGGTGACCAATCTATATAGGACTCTGGAGGCTTAGAAATTACTATGGTAATGTAGGTCTGTTTGTTGTGGTTAGTATTCATTAAGCTAAAACTAAATTAGCTATAGTTTTATAGGTATTGTATAGGCTTCTTACCGGTAAGGGTTTGCTTGTGTACAGTATAGTTTACGATTTTTAAACACAATGAATATTGTACATAAATAAATACCCTATAGAATTTAAGTTTGCAACACGGAAACCAAGAAGAAATGTTTCCGTAACTAGTTAAAGGTTGTAAAAGTATTGATAAACTTCAATCAACACTCAAATGTTACATCACTTAAAAACTAATTAAACCTGCCCATACCACAGATATATGAATAATATATTTCATTTATAGGTTGTATATACCATAGATAAACCAATAAAATAAAACAAGACAAATAAAACAATAAAAGAAACATTTCCGTAACTAGTTAAAGGTTGTAAAAGTATTGACAAAACTCAATCAACAATCGTGTTACACAACTTAACAACTAAGTAAACATACCTACAAACACATCCACACATACGCTTCCAAGACCTTCGCAAATCCCTTTGCAGCCACCCGTCATCCCAGCCAAGACAGGGCAATCAGGGTCCGTCAGAAGGCAGATTCAGTGGAGAGGAAGAGATCTGCGGTGCCTTTGACTCCTAAAACAGTTTCCTTGTAGCTAGCACGCGTCAATTCACTCAACCGACGGCTTAAGTCTTTAAAACGCCGCCACGTGGTTAGGTTGTGTCATTCCTGTGCTTATGATTAAAGACAAACAAAAAGACAAAAGTTCTTATTAACCCTTACGGGGTAGTTCAGGTTCCCATCTCTGCAATTGCGAAGATACCGGATAGTCAGTACTCAATGTGACAGGTGGTAATGTCGACATTTATAAGCACTATTACCTGTTTGGGGAACAGGTAGGTTTCCTCACGACGTTTTCCCTCAGCGTAGTATTCGATGCATTTGATATTAACCATTAAACTTCATTTTCATTGGTACATGCTCCAGCGGGATTTGAACCCTGTACCCGCTACAGGGTCAAGCCCCAAACAACTGAGCGGCGTCGAATTTATTTGTATATATTATATTGACTATATGAGACCGGACCGTAACACAGTAAATTAAAAATAGATATTATTACCTTTATATCACGTTTCGGCCCAGTTGCATAGGCCATGGTCGCGGGAAGACTGGCGTCTCCACTAATGTCTATCTACCCTCACAATTACAATTAAATAAAATGACTACAAATCGTTTGTTTAAAAATTTGTATATATGTATTATGATATATAGTCCCATGCTAATTTGGGACGCAACATGAATGCCAACTAGCCGCCGTTCTCGTAAGTGGCGACTAAAGGACTAGGGACTAAATGGAATCTATTGGGCGATAAGCTAGCAACCTGTCGCCATTGTTCCATAAGACATCAAAACCTCAAATATTAAAGCTAAAAAGTAACCTAGGAGATATTTTATCTCTAAGATTCTATCCAGCCCAAAAGGAATTAAAGGACGCGAATGTATATGAATATGTAAGTATGAATATAATATTGCATAATAGATATATACATATACAACATATATAGCTAGTTTTGCTACGGCTGCTAAATTCTGACAAAACCAGTTGCATCATTGACATCCATACATTCATATACACTCAGTGGTTATAGGTACTTCTTATGTTGTAGTTAATATGACGATAAAATAAGCCATACACGAGACTTTCTGGGAGGTAAGAAGTTAGGGAGACTACGCAGATTTTTGGCTAATCTACGTTTTGTAAAACTTTATCGGCTGTCACAGATACTGACTATTACGTAATAAGGCGGTTTCCTTACAATCAGTCCTCTGAAACGAAATGAATATCACATCGCTCTGATAGTCAGTCAATTATTCATACATTAACCACATCAACGATTAAATAATGAAAAGTCGGTTCAAGGCAAATTTAGCCATTATTTACGAGTATAAAAAAGAATATTATTTCTTTACGCGCTATATCTTACTTATCTGAACTAAAGAAGCTAATAAAAACCTCAAAAAGATAGAGTTCCAGATTTGCAGGCAAAAAGCCTTTTAAGATCAAACATTGATACTTTTTAGGAATTATGAAACTTAAGGAGGCTTAGATTCGCAATAAAGAGAAGAAATAAGGTAAAAAAAGTTGATAAAAGGCTCCTCAAAGTAATCCTATATCGCCCGCATAGATCGGCTAATACTTTAAAACATTGTATCGATGTATCGATTCTCACGATTCGGTTTCCATAATCGAGTTTACCCCTTCACACCTGTATTTTATAAGGGGCTGGTGTACGGATTGCATTGCATTGAATAAGCATTCATTAGCAAATTAAATGGTAGAATATAAGTCCATACTGTACATAAAAGAGGAAAACAACATTATCCATTATCACTTCCCGAAAATGTATGGACGTGTAAAATATATTCTAGTATTTAATTAGCTAATGATTGCTTATTTATTGTAGTAAATTTAGTTCTTCTAACATCTAAAGAACTAGTTCAACTGTATTTTTTTTATTTCAATGCAAATATACACTCGTGAGAAATATAGTATCAATGTTAATTTATCCAATTGTTTCATTATAAACGCTAAGTCATTCAATCATTCATATTAACAGACTGATACTTAGAGTAGGTATAAATTCTATTACGTTCTTAATTACCTTAAACTTAGAAAATAGAAAATCGCTCAAGGTATAAAACCTTAGATTATACCTTGCGCGATTTTCACTTTTCCGACTAATTCAATTTCTTTAAACCCATTCTGTACGCCACTCCCTAACATGACAAAAGCAAGTAGGCAGGGATGCGAATCGGCGCTCTTACAGTAACCCGATCTTGGCTCAAAGGCGGTTTACACGGTACCGCCGCTTCAGACAACAAATAAATGCTTTAATTGAACATTGAAAGATAATTCCTTCAAAGCCTTTGTGCTTAGGAATAGGAAAAAATAAGCGGGAGATTGTATTACTCTATGGTAGTGAGGTTGTGTACTTAGTGTGTGTAAGAAGCTTTAATAAATTAAGTTAAACATAATATTATGTTGAAGTACTTAATTGAAATATATATATATTTAATACATACATACACATACATATCACGCCTGATTCCCTAAAGAGGGGTAGGTAGAGATCACAGATCCTGACAGACCACTTTCGCTTCATTGACACTCATACATCTTCTCATATACTCTCGGCGGTTATAGGTACACCTAACGTCACCTTTTTTCAATGTAGCGTCTATCTGAATGTTATAGGTCCTATTAAGCCAGTCCCTACGTATATAATAGATTTAATATTAACAAATAAATAAAACCTACAGAACGATATATAAATAAAATGCATTCTTGTCTTGCAAATTGTATACTACATTATATATCTATTCATCCACTATAGTGCTTACTTCAAAAATATGAATGTCCTATAACACATTTTTTACTGGAGAAAACCTCGAAGACACTAATTCTCTGTAACCTTTACAGTTTCTATCATGAAATGACATAATAAAAAACCCACTACTATTAATGAGATATATTTTTGATTACGTCCATGTTATTTGTTTAGCATATCGTAATTGTACCAGTCCTATTAAATATTAATGTATTTAAGTCTTAATATATTTGTATTATATAATATAAGTTCAATAATATCGAATTGGTTATCCTATACTAAAATTTTTGTTAATGGGTAAATAAAGAATAAAATCAATATAACATTTCGCTATAAACCATACCATACAATTAACAAATTAACCATTAGTCGCCTTTTACAAATTTAGAAGAACGACAGCTATTCTATTCTTGTCCTAACAGCGCGGTAGCTAGTCCATCGATCTAGTAATCCTAGGTTCGATTCCCGGTGGGCTTAATTGAAACTCGATATGCGGGGAGCAGTCTAGTTGAGGCGTGTCCCTGTTCCCCTTTAGGGTAAACATAGAGTTAGAAGCCCCTCAACGTATGGTTGGTGATATCCTGGAATATTACATACGTTTCTGTAGTATGAATATTTCGCTGCTTTAAAACTAAACTGAAGAAACTCAAAAAACACTATTTTGCAAAAAACGTTGTTTTATAATATAGTTGATATATTTTTGACAATAAATTGCATATAATTTAAAAAAATGATTAAATATAAATAAATTTTTTATCTTTTTATTAACTTAATATGTTTTATGTACTTATTATTTAATCTTTTTGAGATAAAATGTTTATCGAGTTTCTTCAGTTTAGTTTTAAAGCAACGATTTGTGAAGCTCACATAAGTTGATGGTGGACACTCAAGGTTTGGCTATCCCGAAAGGGTTGTATAGTCGTGAAAGCTTGTGAGATGTATATGATTGCTAATTTCTGTTAGTAATTATCTTTATTTGTTTCTCTATTGGTTATATACTCGTAAATATAAGTCTAATTATTAATTGATTTAAAATTCATTTTGAACGTTTTCTTTTTGGTTGTCAAAGGAATATTAATAAATATTTGTATATAGTGAGGGAAAACACTATGAGAAAATCTGTATATTCTTATTGTTTTAATTATTTATTATAGTTAATTGGTAACAGTCAATATCTGAAAATGCGTTTGCTCTAATTTATAAAATCGAAAGTGCGTTCAATTTTGGGAATATAGGAACTATTCTGCCAATGCAAAATAATTTACCCAGTAAGGGATAATATCAGTAAAGTACGCATCTTTTATAGTGTATCTTTATTGCTAAAAGGTATCTTTAACCCCAAATCATACTTAATACTTACTGCCTTTAATTTTATATAATATAAATAATAGTAGCGAAAGTTGGGTATGGCAAAAGGAGCATGAAAGTACAATCAATGCCGTCGAAATGCGGTCACTGAGAAGCATGTTAAGAGTGACATTGAATGATAAAATTAAAAATAGTGTGATAAGGGAAGGTTGCTTGAAATAGCATGCTTCGATGGTTTGGACATGTTCTGCGGATGAATGATAGTAGATTGATAAAAGGAATATATGTGAATGGTGTAATATAAAAGTTTACAGGTCTCTTTACTCCAATAGTCTATCCACCTCTCCAGAAACAACATACTTGATGCACAAGTACAGTGGATAAGAGCAAAAGTGCGTAACCCGATTCTCCGTAGAGGTGTTACAGGGTTATAAGCTCCGCTGGGTATTGCGATAAACTTAGCAACAGATTGTACAGTTCAACGCGAGTTTATCTACCCTGGTTTACTGAGTCTGTAGTTTTTAATAAGGTGAGTCTGAGACGTAAAAAGACTGCTAACTAGCTGCCTTTCTTTCAAAAAATTAAGGTGTAGGTGTGACTAAGGGTACATGGTATTAGCTGAGTGATGGGTTAGAAGTTTTAGTTTATTATTCTTATTTTAAATCAATGTTCAAATACAAATTGTGATAGTTATGCGTACGAGGGTCAAACTGAAAGTTCTTAGAAAATCAAAAACTGATTACATTAGCCAGTTTTTAGTTTTATTATTTCTTTTCAAAATATTGTCCATTCACGTCAATGCACCGCTGCATGCGATAGAACCACTGGGAAAAGCACTTTGCCCACTCGTCCTTAGGGGTCTCTTCAAAGGCATCGCGATACGCAGCCACCGCTTCTTCAGCATTCATAAACCGCTTTCCTTTAAGTTTTTCTTTAATTTTTGGAAATAAATAAAAATCACAAGGCGCGAGGTCGGGGCTATACGGCGGGTGACCCAGTAATTCAACGTTTGATGTCGCCAAATAGTCGATCGTTCGCTTGGCGGTGTGCGACGAGGCGTTGTCGTGGTGAAGGAGGATCCTACTGCGAGGTCGTTTCTCTCGAACTTTTTCCAAGACAAGTGGCAAACAATTGGTAGTGTACCATTCTGCAGAAATTGTTTTTGATCCTCTAACACAATTGTTGCGAAATGACCTATCCTCCCAAAGAACGAGGCCACCATTTTTTTTCCCGTACTTCGATCTCTCTTCACTTTAGTTGGCAACTCCTCGAAAGGAAACACCCACTGAGCAGATTGTCTTTTGGTTTCAGGATCATAACAGTAAATCCAGCTTTCGTCACCTGTTAGTACGTCGAACACAGCATTTGAGTCACCTCCGTTAAATTTTTCAATCATTTTACGGCACCAATCCACACGATGGAGTTTTTGAGCCTCAGTCAAATTATGAGGTATCAACCGGGCGCAAAGCTTCCTGACCGCTAAATGTTCATGGAGGATTTTGTGCACTTGACTCATACCGATACCTAAGCTTGTCCGAATCTGCTGATAGGTCACTCTTTTGTCAGTCTCTATCATACGTCGCACAAAACAGATGTTATCTTCAGTTGTCGCCGTAGAAGGCCGTCCCTCACGTAAATCATCAGTGAGATTAGTGCGACCACGTTTAAACTCATTAAACCAGTTGTAAACAGTCGCACGAGATGGGGCTTCATCGTGAAAGGCCAATCGTAGTCTATCATAACTTTCTTGTGGACTTAAATGACATCGAAAGTCATAAAAAATCATTGCACGAAAATTTTCTCGTGTTAAATTCATGTTGACGTGTCACAGACAATTCTCAATTTGCCGCCAAATCGAAAAACAAATGACAAATGAATGAAATATATAGTCAGTAATATTGGCAAAGAGTTCTATTTTCAAATTTTAGAATTATTTTTTTATTATATTGTTTATAAGTGGCCAGTTCTAAGAACTTTCAGTTTGACCCTCGTAGTATTCTATCATATGTGGTTATGCTAAAGGTGACCCAGGGAATATGATGTCTCCAAAATTATATAAATTTATACTCACGTATTTTAATCCCTTCGGATTGGGTAGAACCTCGGACACACGATAATTATTATAGTTTTAAGAGATTCGCGAATTATACTCATGATTAATAACTAGCGGGACTTATCGCGTATGTTTTTATATAATAAAGTTAGGAGTCCAATGGATTCTATTTACCCCTATCGCCTTAGTCACTTCCTACTACATGTCGGAAAGAACGGCAGTTAGTTAGCGTTATATTTAGTCCCAAGTACAAGAAGTGAGTTAAACCACATACATTACGCACGTAGAAGTATCTTATCACTACATAGTATAAAACAAAGTCACTTTCTCTGTCCCTATGTTCTTTGTATGCTTAAATGTTTGAAACTACGCAACGAATTTTAATGCGCTTTTTTTAATAGATAAAGTGATACAAGAGGAAGGTGTATATGTATAATAACCTCCATTAAATAGCCAGAAGTGCGAAGCCGGAGCGGGTCGCTAGTAATAAATAATTACAAACCTTTGGTACCCAATGTACAAGCAGCACTTAATTGTTGATCAGGTCAAGTGTAAGATTCGACTAAGGGCTCGAGTTACCAATAACAGAGGTAGCACTGTGCAGGGATTATAAATGATTATAAGGATGAAGATACAGAGTGTATGGTTTCATACAATAGCTTATTTGAGAGGAGGTGTATTAAGTTTTGTGTAACATATAAATTTAAACATCACACTTATTTTTCTTTTGAAGGGTAGGTGTATAAGCTTATGCGGTAAATATTAAGTCATGGCTATATTTCTGCACAGATCATTTAATTATGTGTTCTTTATGAACATTTATACAGCTCTACATATACACTAAGTTATTAAATTGTTTTAAAATTAAGCTAATTAGAATTATGTCACTCACTCACTTATTTTTTAAAATTCTGCCGATATTTTGGTGCATATCAAGCGTTCTTTGATCGATGTATATTACTCGTAGAACGAATACCTTGTAATCAAAACTATACTTTCAAAATTTAACACTTTTTAATCAAACATCTACTTTCCAACTTTAAGCGTGATTTTGGTATATTTATCCCCATTGTCACGGTGGTTTGTCAGGATCGGGACAGATGCGGATTTGTGATCTCTGCCTATCAATCTTCAGAGAAACGGGTGTGATGTGTATGTATGTGTGAACAGAATACGTAACTTACCTTCTGCCTATCCACCTATAAAAGCGATTCTAACATATAGTATTTATATGTGTAACATAATCCACTCAAAAAACCTCAATTTAAAAAAAGGTTAATCTTTTAAGCGAAATTTTTATCTCGTCTAAAGGTATTTATTTCCAAGTCTTTTGTTACTTATCTCCAAAGAATAGATTAGGTTATAATATTTGAACTTGAGGTTAAATAGCCCGTGAATATTACTGAGGTTCTTGAGGCCCTTTGTGGGGTAACCCTTTTGACTGGAACCCGTTGGTTACTTAAGGTTTTTCGCGAGTAGGGTGACGATGGGTTATGTATAATGGGGAAAGGAATAATATCTATAACTAAAGAGTATTTATGAAATCTAAATCGCTATATTTTACGTCGTTAAGTACTGGAATGACTAACGTAAATAAGCTTAGGTAGCTAATTTTAGATTACTAAGTGATGTTCAACTCGAGATGAATTCAAATGTTCCTATATATAATCATCTTATGTATCAAATGTTACTTAATTACAATAAAGTTTTTGAAACATAATAATGACGAAGGATAAATATAATCTAATATGTTTCTGGACGATATTTTTGAACAAACTATATTTATATTGATTTCAAATAGAACATATTATTATAGACTGTATTACAATTGTCGACTATCTTAATTTGCTATATGCCAGACATAAGTAGAACATTATTTAAAACTAAATGATTTGTCGACCTCCGTGGCGCAGTTGGTTAAGCACCAGAACGTATATCGTGAGGTCCCGGGTTCGATTCCCGGTGGAGGTAGACTTAAGAACTAGGCTTTTTCTGGTTTTTGATTATATATGCTATATATATATTTCTTAAATATACGTTGACTTAACACAAGTCTTAAATGAACTTACCAAGGGGCTAGTTCAATTAGTGTAGTATGTCCCTTAATATTATATTATTATTTATAATTTATTTTCAATTTCCTTACACATGAATATTAAAACACTTTAAACTTTAAGTCCCATTTATCTGAAAACCTATACAGACCCTACACTTTTGATCCTTACCGCCCCACTGACTCTTTTGGCACTTATTAAACATATTTCATATCAATACACAATCTGATTACCTTTCATATTTCATACCTGCCTCTATCCCTCCAAAAGCAACTTTATCACAAACGAAATAAGTTCATTAATCCCTTGACAAGTGCATCCTTAAAAAAGATAAATGTTCTTTATGAGGATAAGCTGTTGCCGGCACTTGCAAATAAATTTCAACTTTATTTCCTCTTGAATACGACTTAAATTACCTTGTCTTTTAGTCCGATGATTGGACTA
Organism: Leucoptera coffeella; assembly: GCA_030578115.1. Lineage (NCBI taxonomy): Eukaryota > Metazoa > Arthropoda > Insecta > Lepidoptera > Lyonetiidae > Leucoptera > Leucoptera coffeella. Next base: position 112,403 of record JAMBLF010001226.1, read on the forward strand.
AAGGGTTGATCTTAAGCTGTGAGCTTTATTCTCTAAGGAATAAGGTTGAATTTTGTTTGTATGGTCGGTGTAGGGTAAATATGATATCGCATTTCTATAAGACGCTGAAGAGTGTGACGGCGCAGATGTGTTTGCTCTTTGTTGACTAATTTGCTTCTTCCGGCTCAAAGGCATCGCGTATATCTCTTTGGAGTAGGCAGAGGAACGAAATAAAAAAGGAAATACTTTGTTAAAATAATATAAAAGACAACATACACTTTTATGATCGTTAACCCTTGCAGGATAGTCAGAAGTTCGGTTGTCTATCAGATTAATTTATGTCGAGTTTGTATCCTGTTTCTAAAAGGTACCATGTTTATATTGTAAGGAAGGAATAAGGTAATTCAGGTATACTATAAGTTTTTAGTAGTGATAATTATTTTTAGTTAAATGTTCCATCTAAATCCCAATATGCCTTGACAATTCCTATTATGAGCTACAATGGTGGGATCCCTGAACTACAAAAAAGCTGTTTCATTCTTTTGTAGATCATGCTTGATTATATTACTTTATATGTTGATGTTGTAAGCTGTACAAAAAAATAGTTAATATAGTCCCGACTTAGTCTAGCATGAAAAAAGATTGCCAACAACCTGCGCTTCTGTCGTCTATGGTGCGCTCAGTGAAAATTGAAAATACAAATAATTATTTTTGGCAGAATATTTAGTCAATTGTGATGCCAAACTGGCTAAAAATGTTCGCTTTGGGATAAGATTTGGATCCTCAACTGGAACGAACCGAAAAACAAGGAAGAGAAGAATTAGAGCTTCGATTTCGTTTTTCTTCGGTTGTAGCGGCTGGCGGCGTTGTTTGGTAACCATGGCGATGGAATAACAAGAAGTTCAAACGCCGTGGCATCAGTGTTTGTACTGCAGCCGACATAACCTTAGTGGTGAATGGCTTAATAAAGAATTAAAAAAACCCTGCGCTTCCTCGCGATGCAGGCATTATTGGAATCTATTGGAAGAGGGGTTAGGAACATGTCTCCAATATTCCATACGAACACTATCACTATCCTAATATTATTACTAAAAGTAACCTAGATCTCCTATTTCATACATATGTCTCCAAGTTTCTTTCCACCCCTAATGGGACATAAATGTATACATGTATCTCGACAAACCCTTCAAACCTGCATTAATTAATCTTAACAAATCAATGCATTGTCCATACACACGACGTGTCTGTCATTTACAAAAGACATCATTTACAGCCATGTTTACAAGTTCCTTTGAATAGTAGACATCTTTATTCAATACTTCACCTATGAATTATTAACCTACCAACCTTAGTTTTCATTTCGAACTTATTACTTAGGAAATACGGTCTAATTTACTCTGTATTTACTTTTATTTATACCCCCGACGCTATTTTAAAGCTATAACATTCCCCTTATTGCCTTTATAATAAGGTTCATTTTATTATTGGACAAAATACGTATTAACCCTTCGTAGTTCAAGTCTTGATTTATTTCATATCGTTTGTGGTACATGACAGTATGAGCGTGAAAAAACAGTCCTTTAAAATGTCTTTTTAGTCGTTAACCATCACTAATGTAATGTTATGGTGTTTGAGAAGGGTTAATGTTGGTTTTATGGATTAGCTAATTAGTTATGATGGGGGTACATAGATTTTGTATAGGAAAATATTCGAGTATGTTAGCCTTTTAATAATTTAATTAATAATTTAATTATTATTTTTAAGTTTGTAACTATCATTTTATTTCTTGTAAAGATTTTATTGGTAAAATGTTAAATAAAGTTATCTACATTAATTTTACAAGTATACATAAATTATATATTTTGTATTTTTATATAATTAGTTTACAAATAATCTGTTCGTTTTACTTTTAAACGTCAATTGGTCGACACTTACGCCACCGTTTGGTAAACAAGCTAATCCTCTTCACAATAAATAATTAGTTCAAACATCCTTAGACACCGAAGTTAAACAATGAAATGTTGTGAGGAAACAAAAATAAGGTAGTCATCTGTCTAAATTGACAGCAGTACCACCTGTCACATTGACTGACTATGTCACCAAATACCTTAATAGCCACAAATGTGAACACACCATTCTCTGACCAACTCTAATAGAAAAACTATCGTGAATCAAATACCTAATCATCACTACATAGTATAAAATAAAGTCGCTTTCTTTGTCCCTATGTCCCTTTGCATGCTTAAATCTTTGAAACTACGCAACGGATTTTGATGCGTTTTTTTAATAGATAGAGTGATTCAAGAGGAACGTTTATATGTATAGTAACATCGATTTAATAGTGGAGTAGGCTATATATTTTATACCCGTGCGAAGCCGGAACGGGTCGCTAGTCTATAATATACCATATCCATATCTATCTAATAAACCATAATCCGTAACCAATAACTCAAATATATCCAAGAGTAATTTATATGCTAAACAGTATTAATGAGTTCATTAAGGCTTCACCAAAAGGTTTTATGGGTATTAACACCAATATTTCACTTCATCACACCGCATCAATTAAATAACAATACAAACACTAATATATTGTCTGGACCTAATCGATTACTCACTAATTAAGACTTATAAGGCGAAAGATGTAAGTACTGTCATTATAATATTCATTTCTTTACTAGTAAGAGATTTTAACGGATTAAAAGACGTCTTTTGGGGAAAAATTGTCGGTAATAACAGGCTAGTTACTGATAACATAATATAAACAAATGCTCACTCCCTTTTTAGTCAGAGGCTTGAGTGTCAATCTCAGTGAATTCGAAGGCACGTTAGGCATAAGCCACTCAAAGCCTGCATTTCACTAAATAGACAGACATAATAGGCGTCAAAAGACAAAAAATGGCGTATATGGGGTAGTGAATCGTATCGGTATCGCCGTATAGAAGCACGGGCTATTTACTATTCCGTATATAATATACGTGGCGTTGGTAAATATGGTGGTTACAAATGGAAAGCCAATCGCACAATAGATTGTATTGGCTTGTAGTTGCTTAGTATGACAAGATAGATGAATAGTGAAAAATAATGTAAATTACTAATTTATTTCCATTCCAAACACAAATAAGTTAAGTTTAGAAATAAAAATAAACCATACCCTTATAAAAACAACGGCATTTACCATAAAATCAAATACTCAGTTCCAGTAATTACTGGCCAGTATAGGGTAACAAGAGGTAATTACGAAAGGCAATTACATTGATTTTTAAGGACCATCCCCCTGGGAACCTGTCCAGGTGGCAAATCGTTTACAAACATTATGGGGTAGTACCTACTGGATAATAGGGGTGAAGACACATGTTTAGTGGAAAAATACTCATTATTAATTCAAGGGGGCGCATCGTATTGAAATGAAATTCTTTTTATTTAATATGAGGATTATAAAATCACTTATTGAAAGTCAAAAAAATTTATATTTCCACAGGAAAAGTTGTCATTACAAGTAGTTAATTTTAATTTTTTTTAAATAAATCTAATTAAACTATTGGCATTTCGTAAAGCAAAATCCTGCAGAGAAGAATGCAGACATATTTAAATACAACTTAATTAAATAATCCATCAGAATGAGACTGCAGCCCAACCAGCAACCAACGAATATTATGAGCAACAACAACCACTACAAATGTTTAGGGATGTCCATGAGCGCCTACAAAAGGCAATCTAAGGCTGCCCGCAATAAATGGACTTGTCCAGAGTGCGCTCGCGTGCGACCGAGGGTTGACAACGAGAACACTCCCGTGCGCCTGGTGCAAGCAGTGCCAGACCCCGAGGACTCCGGTGACTTGAGCCGACCACCGTCACCGATGGCAGGGGACATCGCAGCGCAGATGCAACTACTCCGGACAGAGATGGTTGCAGCCATGGCGGAGCTACGCGTAGGACTGCGGGACGAGCTGCAGGAATTCCGCCGGGATATGCGGCGGGAGATCGCGCTCGTCAGCGACAAAGTTAGCGATCTCGAGCGCCGTCTGGTCGCGCTGGAGGGGAGGACAGGGGATGTTGCTGCGCTGGACGATGCCGTCCTCTCGGCTGCTACTAAGCCTCTGGAGCGAGCCATCCATGAGCTCCAGAATCAGTTAGCGGAGAGGGACCAGGACCTGCTGGCCAATGATGTTCAGCTCAGTTGCGTGCCGGAGGTGCCGGGAGAGAACCCCTCGCACTTGGCGGCGCTGGTGGCTGCGAAGTTGGGCGTGGCGCTGGACGAGCGCGACGTGGTCAGCGCCGTGCGGATGGGGCCGCTGCGCGATGCCTCTGGGGCTGCTGGTGGACCTGATCGTCGACCGCGCCCCATAGTAGTCCGGCTTGCGCGGCGCTCGACCCGCGACGAGCTGATCCGTGCGGCCCGCGTGCGCCGTGGAGCGACCACCGCGGACATGGGTCTGCCGGGTGAGCCTCGCAGGTTCTACCTGAACGAGCGCCTCACCCGCCTCAACCGGCAGCTGTTCGGACGAGCGCGCGAGCGGGCCAAGGCTTGCGGCTGGCGCTTCGTCTGGACTCGTGACGGGCGAGTGCTGGCGCGCAAGGCGGATGGGGCCCCTGTTCACCGCATCCGGGAGGAAGAGGACGTGGAGAGGGTTTTTGGCTCTCTCCCTGTTTGTGTTTGTTAATCTTTTTATGTACACGTGTTCTTTTTTGTTATTGTTTATTTGTTGTGAACCATGTTCTGATGGATGCCTTTGATTCGGTGCGGTTTGATGTCTGTGTCGCTGCCTATATATTTAATTTTATTATCATATATTATAATTATTATATTCATATGTATGTGTATAAAATATGTTTTAAATTTATATATGTATGTACTGTAAAAAGTGATATTATGTTTAAGTATCTCTATGAATCGTTGGTTTATGCAGACATTTCCTTCAACGGTTTCCATGACTCGTATTAAGCGATTCAAGATTGGGTTGTTTAATGCGGGCTCGCTGGGGACCGGCCATGACGAGCTAGAGGCGGTGGTTCTTCGTGCAGACTGCGAGTTGGTGGCCATCAACGAGACGTGGCTGCGGGGAGGCGACGAGGGGCGCGCGCCCTCCATTCCTGGGTATCGCCTGCGCCATGTGCCGCGGCCGCGCTCCGTGCGTGCCCGCGGGGGTGGCGTTGGGTTCTACCTGCGGCGTGGCTTGCGTGCGTGCCTGGTTTCCCACCCCGTGTCGCCCACGGTGGAACAAATGTGGTTCCGCGTCGTAGTTGGTGGCACCCGGCTCGTGGTTGGGACGGCTTACCGGCCGCCTTGGCATGACGCTGACGAATTTTTTGACGCATTGACTAACTCCGTGACATCTTTTAATAATTATGACAAACTTGTTTTAGTAGGTGACATGAATATTAATATTAATGACATACATGACAGAAACTATAAATCTTTGACGGACTTTATGACAATCTTAAAACTAACACAGCATGTAAATAAACCGACTCACTTTACTAACCATTCCCAAAGTACAATTGACCTGATAATCACTGACGCACTGGTTCGGTCTGTTGACATACGACACAGCCCTGACTTAGGCAGACATGCCTTCGTTTTGGCTGAACTTGACCTGAAGCGGAAGGGACCAGTACCAAAACACATTGTGTACCGGCCGCTGAAGGACATTGACATGGACCAATTTAACAATGACTTGACTGAAATAGACTGGACCAGTATGACAACCCATAATAACGTTGATGACATGGTAACTTTCTTGACTAACAATATAACACGACTTTTTAACAAACACGCCCCGGACAGGAGTATTTTGGTGAAGGATGCTCCTAAGCCTTGGTTGACGAGCACTGTACTGCTTATGATGCGGCTACGCGACAACGCTTACAGGCGTTTCAAGCGTACTGGAATCGAGGCACATAAGCAGTACTATAAGGACCTGAAACGACTTGTCGTTCAGGCTCTGCGTTCTGAAAAACAGGCATATTTTGACAAGACAATTAATAACAGGACTAATTCAAAGACATTGTGGAAACACTTAAAAAAATTAATTCTTACTGACAATAACCAAACTGACTTGCCACAATTTTTTGACGATCCTGACTCTATAAACAGGCATTTCCTGGACATACCTGGAAAAGCAGACGTGACTATTAGTGACTTGACATATTATGAATTTCACCGGTTTGGTTCTTCGTCTTTCTCGTTGAAGCCGGTTTCGGCTGCAGCGGTGACAAAGATTGTTTCGGCGATCAAGACGAGGGCCAAGGGTGTTGACGACATTGACATTGACATGCTATTATTGACATTACCAGTGACTATTGACGTATTGACAGCGATTGTGAACAGGAGCCTCAGCACTGGTATCTTTCCGACCAGTTGGAAAGCTGCCAGGGTCCTGCCGTTGCCGAAAATACCTAACCCGACTGATATCTCCCACCTCCGTCCCATAAGTATCCTTCCATGTGTGTCAAAGATAGTGGAGAGGGTTGTGAGTGATCAGCTTACGAAATATCTAGAAGAAAACGGTATTTTGCCCGAGTATCAATCGGGCTTCCGGAAGGGCCGCTCTACTGCGACCGCCTTGGCGAATGTGGTCGATGACGTTCTGCAGGCCCAGGGCGATGGCATGAGCACCCTAATGGTATTACTCGATTTTTCTAGAGCTTTCGATAGTCTGAGCATACCCTTGCTATTATCCAAGATGTCGTATTATGGATTTTCTACCGGTGCTGTGAAGTGGTTCGACAGTTATCTATCTCATCGAACGCAAGTCGTTGGGCTGCGGGGGATGGACGGTGGAACTCGGTGGTCTTCCCCTCGTGTGTTGACGAGGGGAGTTCCACAGGGTTCTATCTTAGGTCCTCTGCTTTTTATACTGTACAGCGCGGATGTCGTTAGCAGTATCGAAAGCAGTCGATATCATCTCTACGCTGATGATTTGCAGCTGTATGCGTCCGCCAAGCCTTCGGGAATGCCGGAATGCATACGGAGCATCAATTCTGAGCTCGAACGAATTGCGCGTTGGTCTGATAGGAGTGGTCTTACGCTGAACCCTTCCAAGTCTAAGGTTTTAGTTCTTGGAAGTCGGTCGCAAATTCGAAGTACGATGGATGTCCTTTCCACCAATGGTATAGTTGTCGGGGACAACGTCATAGAAGCGGTGGAGGAGGTTAGGAACCTGGGCTTACTGATGGATGGTGAGCTTCGTTTTGAGAAGCACGTCCTCAGTATGGTTGGGAACTGCTTCTACCGTTTAAAGGTGCTTTACAATATCCGCGAATATCTCAGTGTCGACTTGCGTGTCTGTCTGAGTGAAACGTTGATATTGTCGAGGCTTAACTACTGTGATGTTGTTTATGGTAGCTGTATACTTGGTCGAACTAGGAAACTGATACAACGGGTTCAAAACGCATGCGCCCGTTTTTGCTTTCATATACCTCGCCGATCCCGCATCACTCCGTACTTGAACGACGCGAACTTGTTGAACATGCAGTCGCGGAGGCGGCTGCACTTCGCGGCGTTGTTGTTTGGTGTCATTCGGTCGGAGAGCCCTTCTTACTTGTACCAAAAACTCAAGTGGTCAACGAACCCCCGTCACTTTAAGGTTAGGGCTACTTTGCCAGTGCACCATTCGGCAGCGTTTCGGGGATGTTTCAAGTTCGCTGCGTCCAAGTGCTGGAATGATATACCGCCACCTATCCGTGACGTTGCTTCTAGGACAGTCTTCTGCCGTAGGTTTAAGGCTTATCTGCTGGAGCAACAGAAATCCTTACCCTAAATCCTACCTATGTCTAACCTTGTCGGTGCAAATACCAGATATTTATATAAATGTGTTTGTTTTAATATGTCTGTATATGAAATATACTTATTAATGTGTGGTTGAGTGATAATTGTGATGTACTGGATATATAGGTATTGAGTTTATATTGTATATATTATATGGATGTATGTGTTGTAGTGTTATGTATATGTGTGTCTTTAAATATGTTCATGAATTAATTTATATATGTATGTGTAAATATATTTACATGCGTATGTTTATTTATATATTTGTTTGTATATTTATTTATAAATCTATTATATAAAAGTTATGTATGTAAGTAATTATTGCGATGTTTATTACAATTATATAATTGTGTGTACGTTTATTATCTTTATTATATGCAGCTTGTGACAGTTTTCGAATCGGGTGCTGCCGGAGGACCAGTGATGCAGCCTAGCTGCGTCGTATACTGAGGCAGCACCTTTTCACTGCATCAATGGTTTTCATTTTTGATGTTTATTGTTTGTGTGTTTGATGTAATTTGTGTAGTTGTGCAGTGAATAAAGTGTTTTCTTTCTTTCTTTCTTTCTTTCTATATTAAAGGGGTCCCAATAAGAACATGCATCGTGAGGCTGCAATCACACCAAGATGAAACGTCACAAAACATCATTTAGATATTGATATCACTACATAGTATAAAACTAAGTCGCTTTCTCTGTCCCTATGTCCCTTTGTATGCTTAAATCTTTGAAACTACGCAACGGATTTTGATGCGGTTTTTTTAATAGATAGAATGATTCAAGAGGAAGGTTTATATGTACAATAACATCCATTAAATAGTGGAGTAGGCTATTTTATACCCTTGCGAAGCCGGAGCGGGTCGCTAGTTGATACATATTATATTGATTGGTGGGTCGGTGTTATGGGACTGGGGTAGTGTAATCAGCTTATTGGTATGCTATTCTAATTGGCTGTTGTATATATGGGCACCTGAAGTACTAGTACACAATGTGTACTGTATCTGATCAACACGTGGGTTCGAGGTGGCCATAGATTTACTACCTTCGCAATTGCAGAGGAAACCTGAACATCTGACTACCCCGCAAGGGTTAATGGTCGTGATTGCGTTTGTTTTTATGTTTCTAAAGTACTAGCTACTCAGTAATATGTAATAATAATATTAGGGACACTATTACACCAATTGAACTAGCCGCTTGGTAAGTACATTTAAGAGTTGTTAAAGGTACTAGTCAACGTATATTTAAGAACTATATACTTATTATGTATAGATAAATTCATATATAGTATACATAATCAACAACCAGACTGGAAAGCAGAAGATATCGTAGTTCTTAACTCTACCTCCACCGGGAATGGAACCCGTGACCTCACGATTAGCGTTCAGGTTAACCAATCCCGCCACGGTGGTCGTCAAAGTAAATAAGTTATACAAGAACGTAAACATGTAGTCAAAATCTTTTACTACTTAACTACATAGATGGATACATAAACGTTATTATTACCTTTACTACCCCGCAATGAGTAAAAGGACTTGAAGATTTGTATGTACATATAATTGTGTTTCATTGAGACGTTAGGTGTACCTATAAGCGCCGAGAGTGTATGAGAAGATGTATGAATGCCAATGAAGCGAAAGTGGTCTGTCAGGATCGGGACAAATGGGGATCCGTGATCTCTGCCTACCCCTCTACAGGGAATCAGGTGTGATGTGTATGTATGTATGAGATAAAAAGAGGGTTTCGTGAGGCCAAACATAATCATAATACTCAAATGATCGTGGATACTCAACCTGTATACACTGAAAGAATATCAGAACGTAAATATAATGTACATTTGTATGTCAAGCAGAATAGCAAGTCCCTTGCAAGTTAGGACGTTACAAGAATAGTAACTAGCTGCCGTTCTTCCCGGTACGTCGTAGGAGAAAAGGACTACGGATGTATAGAATCTTTTGGTGCGATTGGTTAACCACCTGAACGCTAATCGTGAGGTCCCGGGTTCGATTCCCGGTGGAGGCAAAGTTGAGAACTACGCTTTTCTTTTGCTTCCCAGTCTGGTCGTTGATTATATATGCTATATAAGCATTAATCCATCTATATTAAGTAAATATTTCTTAAATATACGTTGACTAGTACCCTTAACACAAGTCTTGAATGTACTTGGCAAGGGACTAGTTTAATTGGTGTTATAATGTCCTTCAATATTATTATTGGGGGATGAACTAGGAACCTGTCACCAATTATTAATAACATAACAATCCATTCATGCTAAATTGTGAACTAGGAGATATAATCGTTTCTCCAAGGTTCTGTCCACCCCGAAAGGGATTAAAGGACGTGAATGTATGTATATTTCCAAATTAGTAGCGATGAGTTGGCCTAAGCGTGTCCTGTTCGTGACCAAATTGCTGTTAAGGAGGAACAGGATCTTGTTCGTCTTGGGGGACTAGAGGTAGGGATGGGGTGTGTATGTTTGTGTGTCGATAGATAAGGTCTATCGATATTCGATATAGAATGGGACATCATATTTTGCGTGTAGAGATAAGGCTATTTCTGTCAATATAATTTTTTGAAAGGCCTACTCCTCTTTGTGATTCCTCAATGGGGAATGTTTTTTTTTGTCTATAGATAAGGCTAATTCTGAAGATATAACATAGTGCTGTTCTTCGATATAGTCTGGATGAATCAATCAGCCTATATCAGTCCACTGCTGGAAGTCAGCCTCCCCAAGGGTATGCCACAAAACACGATCTCGTGGCCCTCAGTCAACCACTACCAGCTAGCTACCTTTTTAGGTCATCGGTCCACCTAGCAGAGCACTCCTACTCTACGTTTACCGAGACGCGGCCGCCATTCGAGAACCATTTTGCTCCAACGGTCGTCAATTCTACGACAGACGTAGCCGTCCCACTGCCACTTCAGCTTACAACATCGATAAACAATATCTAGGACTTCGTTTCTCTGCCGGAT